>JASANF010017911.1:0-52107 GCA_030248245.1 Trissonchulus sp. WLG1_4
ATAGTTTTTTCAGGATATATATATATATATAATATATATATAGGGTTTTTTAATTGCCATGGCAAAAATTGGCAAAAATTGGCAAAAATGCGGCAAAAATTATTTTACTGGCCAAAACCGATTTTTGTGCATTTCTATGCAGTTTTGCTACTTGTGTGCTATCTAACAACGCCTGGGTGCCGGAAATGGGTGCCGGAAATGGCAGTTTGAGGGGTTTGAAAATCAAATTTTGTTTCAAGAAAAATTTTCACTGTTTTTCGATTGGATGCGTACAAGTGCCTTGTCAAATGCATAGCAACAGAGTTCAAGCTGTGTGAGTGGCAGTTATGCGATATTAGGTTAGCCTCAGAATTCAGAAAAACCGTTTAGCAGTGTTATGAATATACGAGTACAAACTTGTTAAACTTCGGAAGGTATATAAATATGATTCATGTTTTATATCTTACGGAATCTGAGTCAAAAACAAGTTGATTTTGTAACCAAGCAGCTTGATTGTTAACACTAGTTTCCATTAAGGTGGTAGTTGCGTTTTCGAGGTTTTTGTGATTTCTATGTAAACTTTGCGCCACCAGTACTCAAGTTATAAGTGACGCCTGAGCATAAATTTTTGGGACAGCACTGTAAAGGTCAAAATCCCCAGGCATGTCCCCCACTTTTCGAAATTTCACCTGTGGACATTTTTAGAGGGTTTTAATTACAAGAAAATATCTTAAATTTTCGGTGCGTTTGCTTTTCAGCTATTTTCTCAGTAAATTGACTAGTTATTAAAAAAGTGGGGGACATGCCTGGGGATTTTAAACATGTCAAAAACCTTACCAACTTTTAGCCCCAACAGGTAATCGTATGATTCAGAGCTGTGGCGCAAACTTTTTGTAAAAAATTGTAACATTTTGGAAAGGACCTTTCTTTAGTCGCTTATACTGGAAACAAAATCACAGGTTAAATTTCAATACATGGCATACATTTAGGAATGATATTGTTCTACCTAATGCAAAAGACCGCTTGTGATTTGAATTTGTAAACGCTGAGCTATGGCCTTTCAAAAAAACACCCAAAAACGCAATTACCCCCTTAAACTGTGGGGTATCAAGCAGCTGCACACTATGTACTGAACTCTTCGACTGCCAACACGGAGATGACTTTCAATTGGCAAAAGGCATAAAATTTTTTAATGTCTTAGCGCTCTTAGGTCACCACCGCAAATTTACTAAAATTTACACAATCAATGATCGCATCAAAAGTAAATACATAACAGTGTCTCAGAGCAGTGAGACTCTCCTCTGCTGTAGCTAAGCGTACTCGGAAAATTTGGGACGGCCAATCAGCGCATAGCTTCTGCGCTTCCCCCTATCACAACTTAGTACATCGTCGCTGTTGGTATATATACGCGGTAAAAAAGCGATGAAAGCACAAAACAGAACTCAAAGGTTCAATACCGTGGAGTGTGGACATATATAAAGACGTAAACTACCAGGTCGAGGTCAGTCACAGCGCATTTTTAAAATATGTTGAATGCTACGCAATACGCATATATGTATATACAGTCTTTACGAGACCCATGAACATGACCTTTCTATTCCTGAGCGTAGAGCCAGGACTCGTGTATATATACGTAACCGAGGGTGCATATGAATTATTTTAGGTATCAGATCTATAGAGACTGCCGAAAGCATTGATCGGAATAATGTTTAAAATTTACATCAATAATTGTTGTGCAAAATATGGTGTAATACATCAAGAATTTAATGAAAAAGTATTTTTCATTTGAAAATTTTCAAAAACCGACCAATTTTAAAAAAAAATTTAGAAAAATATCAAAAATTCTGGCAAAAAAATGGCAAAAATTGATGGCAAAAATTAATGGCAAAAATTGTGGCAAAAATGGCAAAAATTAGTGGCAAAAATTCCAAAAATGGTGCCTGGCAAAAATGGCAAAAACATTTTTGCCATTTGCCATTTTTGCCAATTCACAACCCTGGACCCGGTTTCATAAAAGATCAGTTGCGATTCATTAGTAACACCGATATATATAAGCTAAAAAATAAGTTATATTTTTGCGTTAACCTAATGCTCATGTTGGAAATTTTCACAACATATATATAGCCAATATGTTAGATAATGTGTGTGCAAACTTTTGTTACATTTGCTTGATGCAGAGAAAAGTCTAGCTAAGTCAAAGTCATTCATTAGTTCCAAATATTAGTAAATATTAGTGGTTTTAAGAAATTCACTAATATTTGCAACTAATGAATGATTTCAAGCTAGCTATAGTTTTCACTGGATAACTTGACTATTATGAGATTTGAACCACACGTGGTGTAATATATTGGCTACCTGTCACGAAAATATCTAGCAGAAATATTGTGTAACGGCCAAGTTATACTCGATTTGCGATGTTGCACCAGTGTTACTAATGAATCGCGATTCATTGTTTATGAAACCGGGAGAAAAACCCAGAAAAAACCAAGAAAAAACCCAGAAAAAAACCAGAAAAAACCAAGAAAAACCCAGAAAAAACCTAGAAAAAACCTAGAAAAAACCCAGAAAAATTCCAGAAAAAACCCAGAAAATACCCAGAAAATACCCAGAAAAAACCCAGAAAAAACCCAGAAAAAACCCAGAAAAAACCCAGAAAAAACCCAGAAAATGCCCAGAAAATACCCAGAAAAAACCCAGAAAATACCCAGAAAAAACCCAGAAAATACCCAGAAAAAACCCAGAAAGTGAGACTGGAAGGTAGAAAAAACCCAGAAAAATCCCGGAAAAAACCTAGGAAAAACCCAGAAAAAACCCAGAAAATACCCAGAAATAATCCAGAAAAAACCCAGAAAAATCCCAGAAAATCCCAGAAAATACCCAGGCAACATCCAGAAAAAACCCAGAAAATTCCCAGAAAAAACCCAGAAAGTGAGACTGGAAGGTAGAAAAAACCCAGAAAAATCCCGGAAAAAACCCAGAAAATTCCCAGAAATCAATAGAAAAACCCCAGAAAAAACCCAGAAAAAACCCAGAAATTCGACAAATGGAGTTAGAAAAAACCCAGAAAAAAGCAAGAAAAAACCCAGAAAATTTTTTCTGGGTTTTTTCTGGGTTTTTTCTGGAAAAAGTTTTCCTGTGGGAGCTGCAGCCCCCCCCCCTTAGCGGTTTGAGCCCCTCCCCTTAAAGCTTAAAGGGTCGCAGCCCCTTCCTGTCGCGGCTCACCCCTCAATTTGGGGGCTCACGTTGTTGAGAAAAGTTGCTTCGCACCCTCCGCTTTGCGAAATCCTGAATACGACACTGACCAAGATCACCATATAAGACAAGATATATATACAATTGATACATTACTTAATAATTTATAAACTTTGTGGCTTGCTTGAGAATATAAAAGAATATTTCGTTATAGCATTTTTAATACTATATATATTCAGTTTGAAAGTCTCAAATAAAAACTTTTAATAGAAATTGCTAACATGCATGTACAGGATAGTTTTAACGATTTTCTCAATGATTTATGTTTAGCTAGAATGCATGCTAGATGTGGAAAGGAATCCAAAAAAGTAGAAAAACAAATCGGCCCAAAATAGTTTTAAATTTTAAAAACAAATTTTTTGATACAGTTCATTTAAAATAATATTTTTTCAAATAGTAATATTTTAGCGGTATGGCCTATTTAGGCTTGGGCTTAGGGTTAGGCTTAGTATCAGGCTTAGGCTTAGACTTAGGTTCAGGCTTAGGCTTAGGCTCAGGCTTAGGCAATTAAAAATCGAAATTTTCAGAAAAAATCCTGCCAGCTTAGCCTAGAAAATCCTGCCAGCTAAGCCTAGACGATGCCTTTAATCATCATAACGCACTCAAAACTATCCAAAAACAAAGATTATAGCCATTTTTGGCTTCGAACTTTGGCCTACGTTCACTTCCAAAAACACTGAAAATGCCATTTTCAAGGGGTCATAGCTCAGAAAATCCAAATTTGTAGATAGGGGTTCTATTACACAAAATGCTTCCCTCAAGATGCTCTACTCCAAAAAATAGGTCCACTATTCCCCCCCCAACTGCACTTGATCCGACTTTCAAAGGAATTTCAGATGAGTTCGGGGGAAATTCAGAGAATTTCACCCAGAATTCAGAAACTCTGAATTTTATCTGAAAAAATTGTTACTGGCTTTTCAGATTGATTTCAGGTACTTTTTACATGAGTTTCTGAGAAAATTCACATGTTTTTCACATCTGTGAATATCAGGTAAATTTTATCTGAAATTCGTGTAATAGGTTTCTGAAGTTAATCTGAAAAGCCAGTAACAATTTTTTCAGATAAGATTCAGTCTCTGGATTCTGGATGAAATTCTCTGGATTTCCTCTGAACGGCGTGTCTACACGAGGCCGAATCGTTACGAGACCGAATCGTCGCCAGGCCGAATGTTCGAATCGTCATTTTTAAACGTGTGCTCAATTTAGGCTTGGGCTCAGGAAATAGGTCAGAAAATGAAAACTTTTAGGCAAAATTGTGCCACCTCACAGGAAAAAATCTGATTACAAAAATATTACAAAAAAATTACAAATTTATTACAAACCAATATGTAATAAATTTGTAATTTTTGGCCCGTATTCACATACTAACACTAAAGGCCGATTCACACGCTGCGATTTTACTGCGATTCTGCCGCAGCGTTTTTGCCGCAGCGGCAAAACGCAGCTTGCCGCATGCAAAACGCAATGTCTGAACAGACGCAGCGGTTTTAGTGCGGAATGCCTGCGTCTTGATTTTGCCGCAGCGTTTTAAACGCCAGACTGCTATTCGACCTGCGATTTCATTGCGTTTTGATGCTGCGGACGTGTTGGCATAAACAAATTTCGCGGACCAATTTGTCATTTTTTTGAAACAGTAAAGACGCAGCAAACTGACCTGCGAGACGCACTAAGGCCGCAAAGCTTGTTCAGAGGGTGCGTTTCGCTTGCGACACCCTGCGGCTTGCGTTTTGCGTCAAAATCGCAGCGGCAAAAACGCACCGTGTGAATCGGCCTTTAACGCTTAAACTTAGTGTTTACACTTAGTGTTAGCGCTTATAAGCGCTAAGTGTTATTCACATACTTAGTGTTTATTTAAGCGCTTAGCAAACACTAACGCTTAACTTAGCGTTTCAATTTTGTATTCACATACTTAAAATTTAGTGTTTGGCTTAGAATTAAGCGCTTTAAGGGGGCGCTTCGGGAATCAAGGGCCCGTATTCACATACTAAGAGTTATTCACATACTAACGCTAAGCGTTTGCTAAGTGTTAGCGCTTAATTTGTACTAAACTGTTATTCACAAAATAAACGCTTAAAAATTAGTGTTATACTAAACTTAGCGTTTAGCAACTTTTGTGCTTAGTTTTGGCTTTGGCTTGACGTGCGCTCCCTGTTTGATGTGGATCCGGAATTCGTTATTTATCCGCATTTCCATTTGGTATTTATAAATCCGATTATAGATTTATTTAAATTACTATTTCTTATTAATAATATATATTTTTCTCGAACTATACATTTGTAAAAAATGTTTTCAGCAGGTGGATTCCTGAGAAATGCAAAATCAGCTCTACATGTTTCAGGGGGCATATCGTGAAAAATATAAATTTTCAAATAGAAGTTCTTGAAGAAAAATTACTTCGATTAAGATGCTCTACACAAAAATGCAAAAAAACGAATTTCGACAACAAAGTGCATTTTTTATTTTTGGCGATTAAGGTGGTAGTTGCGTTTTCGAGGTTTTTGTGATTTCTATGTAAACTTTGCGCCACCAGTACTCAAGTTATAAGTGACGCCTGAGCATGAATTTTTGGGACAGTACTGTAAAGGTCAAAATCCCCAGGCATGTCTCTCACTTTTTCGAAATTTCACCTGTGGACATTTTTAGAGGGTTTTAATTACAAGAAAATATTTTAAATTTTCGGTGCGTTTGCTTTTCTGCTATTTTCTCAGTAAATTGACTAGTTATTAAAAAAGTGGGGGACATGCCTGGGGATTTTAAACATGTCAAAAACCTTACCAAGTTTCAGGCCCAACAGGTAATTGTATGATTCAGAGCTGTGGCGCAAACTTTTTGGAAAATATTGTAATATTTTGGAAAGGACCTTTCTTTATTGGCTTATATTGGAAACAAAATCACAGGTTAAATTTCAATGCATGGCATACATTTAGAAAAGATATTGTTCTACCTAATGCAAAAAACCGCTTGTGATTTGAATTTGTAAACGCTGAGCTATGGCTTTTCAAAAAAACACCTAAAAACGCAATTACCCCCTTAAACGAGCAAAATGGATCGCATTGGTCGGAAAATGTCACTAATATATCCTAAATTGCATGCCCTTTCTTCCCATGGCGGCCAAAAACCTCCCCCACTCTCCCTATCCCTTCCCCACACCATCCCCTAACTAAGCGCTTAGCGCTTAGGGAGCTCCCGAGGTCCCTAAACTTAAGCGCTTAATTCTAAGCCAAACACTAAATTTTAAGTATGTGAATAAAAATTTGATACGCTAAGTTAAGCGTTAGTGTTTGCTAAGCGCTTAAATAAACACTAAGTATGTGAATAACACTTAGCGCTTATAAGCGCTAACACTTAGTGTAAACACTAACTTTAAGCGTTAGTGTTAGTATGTGAATACGGGCCAAAGATTTGGGCCGTATTTTTTAAAAACAGCCAAAATGACGTATCATTCTTGAAGGAAAGTTGCCAAAAATACTATTTCTGATGTTTTGACGTGCATATCTTTATAGCAAAAAATTTGGAAAAAATTGGACAATTTACTGATTTTATTCGACTTTTACACAAATTCAGCAAGTAAGCCAGTGCATCAACGCTTTTGAGGTTTTGCAAACAGATGATACGTAGGTTTTATTAGTCGTAATGGAAAATTAAAACAATGTTATTGCGTTTTGTGCAATAAAATTGCACAAGAAACCATTTTCAGAAGCAGCAGACTCAAATATAGGCTGTGTGAATACAAAACCAATTTTTCGGCATTCGATTATAAAATGCTGGTAAGATATTTTTCCACAAAATTTTGCACAATTATAGCCTTAGACTCTGCGCAGTTGAACAATTTTTTAGTTTTTTAAAATAAAGCTTAGAATTTTTTTTAATATGAATTAAATGTTAAAAACCAAAATAATGTTCAACTAGAGAAGCACATAAGCAACATTTTGGTATATAAAGTGTGACTATACGCAAAGTATAAGCAGAGTTATCGTTTGCCGAAAATTCACTCACGTTTGGTGCCGTGGGAGTCACGTGACATAATCCACGTGATTTGAAATTTTGCCTCCAGGGTTCTTTTGCCATACTACATATATGTCTAGTAAAGTTTGACATTTGACAACTTTTTCGCCAATTTTTGATGTCCCCCGATTTCCGGAGCGCCCCCTTAAGTTTAAGGGGGCGCTCCGGGAATCGGGGGTTACATCGAAAATAGGCAAATAAATTGGCAAATGTCAAACTTTACTATACATATATGTATTATGGCACAAAAGAACACTGGAGGCAAAATTTCAAACCACATGATCATGTCAGGTGACTCCCAGAGCACCAAAAGTGAGTGAATTTTCGGCAAACGATAACTCTGCTTATACTTTGCGTCTAGTCACACTTTATATACCAAAATGTAGCTTATGTGCTTCTCTAGTTGAACATTATTTTGGATTTTAGCATTGACGTCAGGTTTGGATAAAAAATGTCATTATGTGTTTTCGAAGTCGAACTCAGAGCAATAAAATCCATATTAAAAAAATTTCTAAGCTTTATTTTAAAAAACTAAAAGATTGTTCAACTGCGCAGAGCCTAAGGCTATAATTGTGCAAAATTTTGTAGAAAAATATTTTACCAGCATTTTATAATCGAATGCCGAAAAATTGGTTTTGTATTCACACAGCCTATATTTGAGTCTGCTGCTTCTAAAAATGGTTTCTTGTGCGATTTTTTTGCACAGAACGCAATAAAATTGTTTTAATTTTTCATTACGACTAATAAAATCTACGTATCGTCTGTTTGCAAAACCTCAAAAAGCGTTGATGCACTGGCTTACTTGCTGAATTTGTGTAAAAGTTGAATAAAATCAGTAAATTGTCCATTTTTTTCCAAATTTTTTGCTATGGAGATATGCACGTCAAAACATCAGAAATAGTATTTTGGGCGACTTTCCTTCAAGAATGATAGGTCATTTTGGCTGTTTTTAAAAAATACGGCCCAAATCCTTGATTCCCGGAGCGCCCCCTTAAGGAGCTCGGGAGCTCCCTAAGCGCTAAGCGCTTAGTTAGTGGATGGTGTGGGGAAGGGGTAGGGAGAGTAAGGGAGGTTCTTGGCCGCCATGGGAAGGAAAGGCATGCAATTTAGGATATATTAGTGACATTTTCCGACCAATTCGATCCATTTTGCTCGTTTAATCGCCAAAAATAAAAAATGCACTTTGTTGTCCAAATTCGTTTTTTTTACATTTTTGAGTAGAGCATCTTAATCGAAGTAATTTTTTTTCAAGAACTTCTATTTGAAAATTAATATTTTTCACGATACGCCCCCTGAAACATGTAGAGCTGATTTTGCATTTCTCAGGAATCCACCTAAGTTTAAGGTGGCGCTCCTGAAATGTGACTTTTCAAAAAACGGCAATCTATCGTTAATTTAAAATGTGCGATGGCAAGATGGTGTAAAAGTATGCCCAAACACAAAATATGAAGTTGATTGATACAAATTAGCGTTCACTGTAGACCAAACGTGAGTGGAATTTCGGCTTGCGATTTCTCTTTACAGCAAGATAGCTGTTACACAACCAATAGCTCATTTTGTTTGCCATAACGTGATCGAGCGGTCGCAAAACCTCATTTTTGATGAATATGATTGATATATTGAAAAACACTAAAATCACGATTTTCGAGAAACGTAAATTTAACTAAATTTCTTAAATACGATCGATTTGCTCAAAATCAAATTTTGCGACCGCTCGAAGACAACAAGGAGCATTTATGTGCCTAATTGTAACTTTCCTTGTTGAGCCAATTTTTTAAAATCGCAAGCCGAAAATTTCGTTTGTATTCACACGGACTTTATTTCAGCATCATGCAGAGAATACAGATTTATTTTACAAAAAAACCACACCACACTCAATAAAACACCGAAAATTTTTAAGTATGTTCGAGTAAAACACAGCTGCTAGTGTTTTTAATCTTCAAAAATCATTACATACGTGTAAATGCACTGGCTTCTGAACCTTTTTACGTGAAAATCTATTTTTGTTGCTGTAAAAAGCCCAATTTTTTTCAAAATTTTTTTCATGTGATATCACATCAAGTTGAAGGAAATTCAATACTGAACAACTTTTGTTCTTACGATGTATTATTATTTTTGCGCATTTTCAAAATAATGGCCAAAACCCACATTTCAGGAGTGCCACCTTAAGCGTTAGTGTTTGCTAAGCGCTTAAATGAACACTAAGTATCTGAATAACACTTAGCGCTTTGGTAGATATTGGTAGTCTAGTGTGTGGTAGTATTATTCGACACCATATAGCATTTTACTAGTTTGTCAGTGAACGTACAATTTCAATACAAAAAAGCTCTCTTTTTGCAACTTACGAGCAAAACTGCTTTGGCGACACTACCGTATCGCAAGCCGAAACTTTGGGTTTGTATTCACACGCATTTTATTTCAGCATCATGCAGAAAATACTGCTTTATTTTACAAAAAATTACACCACACTCAATAAAACACCAAAAATTTTAAAGTATGTTCAAGTAAAACACAGCTGCTAGTGTTTTTCGATTTTTCGAAATCATTACATAGGCTACGTGTAAATGCACTGGCGTGTTTAAGGGGGTAATTGCGTTTTTAGGTGTTTTTTTGAAAGGCCATAGCTCAGCGTTTACAAATTCAAATCACAAGCGGTCTTTTGCATTAGGTAGAACAATGTCATTCCTAAATGTATGCCATGTATTGAAATTTAACCTGTGATTTTGTTTCCAGTATAAGCGACTAAAGAAAGGTCCTTTCCAAAATGTTACAATTTTTTACAAAAAGTTTGCGCCACAGCTCTGAATCATACGATTACCTGTTGGGGCTAAAAGTTGGTAAGGTTTTTCACATGTTTAAAATCCCCAGGCATGTCCCCCACTTTTTTAATAACTAGTCAATTTACTGAGAAAATAGCTGAAAAGCAAACGCACCGAAAATTTAAGATATTTTCTTGTAATTAAAACCCTCTAAAAATGTCCACAGGTGAAATTTCGAAAAAGTGAGAGACATGCCTGGGGATTTTGACCTTTACAGTGCTGTCCCAAAAATTTATGCTCAGGCGTCACTTATAACTTGAGTACTGGTGGCGCAAAGTTTACATAGAAATCACAAAAACCTCGAAAACGCAACTACCACCTTAAATGCACTGCAAGTGTTATTCACAAACAAACGCTAAGCGTTTGCTAAGCGCTAAGCGCTTAAGTATGTTTAGCATGGTAGAAGTTCAAGTTTGTGAATAACACTTAGCGCTTATAAGCGCTAACACTAAGTGTAAACACTAAGTTTAAGCGTTACACTTAGTATGTGAATACGGGCCGTGGGCCCGAATTCACATACTAAGGCCCGTATTCACATACTAAGTGTAACGCTTAAACTATAAGCGCTAAGTGTTATTCACAAACTTGAACTTCTACCATGCTAAACATACTTAAGCGCTTAGCGCTTAGCAAACGCTTAGCGTTTGTTTGTGAATAACACTTAGTATGTGAATACGGGCCTAAGAGTTATTCACATACTAACGCTAAGCGTTTGCTAAGTGTTAGCGCTTAATTTGTACTAAACTGTTATTCACAAAATAAACGCTTAAAAATTAGTGTTATACTAAACTTAGCGTTTAGTAACTTTTGTGCTTAGTTTTGGCTTTGGCTTGGAGTGCGCTCCCTGCTTGATGTGGATCCGGAATTCGTTATTTATCGGCATTTCCATTTGCTATTTATAAATCCGATTATAGATTTATTTAAATTACTATTTCTTATTAATAATATATGTTTTTCTCGAACTATAAGTTTGTAAAAAATGTTTTCAGCAGGTGGATTCCTGAGAAATGCAAAATCAGCTCTACGTGTTTCAGGGGGCATATCGTGAAAAATATAAATTTTCCAATAGAAGTTCTTGAAGAAAAATTACTTCGATTAAGATGCTCTACTCAAAAATGTAAAAAAACGAATTTGGACAACAAAGTGCATTTTTTATTTTTGGCGATTAAACGAGCAAAATGGATCGAATTGGTCGGAAAATGTCACTAATATAACTTAAATTGCATGCCCTTCCTTCCCATGGCGGCCAAAAACCTCCCCCACACCATCCCCCAACTAAACGCTTAGCGCTTAGGGAGCTCCCGAGGTCCCTAAACTTAAAGGGGTAGTGTCGCGAAAGCAGTTTTGCTCATAGGCTGTGAAATTAGAACTTTTTGTTTTGAAGTAGTACATGCAATGAGAAGCTAGTCCAACGCTGTATGGTATCAAATAATTACTGCCAGACATCACACTATCAATATTGACAAATATCTTGGACCAATCGTCATTAGTAAGCCAGACATCACACAATAGGGACATAAAAGTTCGAAAAATCAAGCCAGATATCAGATTGGCCAGCTTGTGAAGTACACATCATGTGTGGACGCACAATTTTTTGCAACAAATAAGAAAAAAGAAAATTGAAGGTTCGTTTTTCTTCTGATTTGAAAATCAGCGTCTAGATTTTCCACAATTTATCATTATTGCTATTACTATTTTACAGTTTAAGTACACCTTCACAGTTCAAACTAGTATTACTCCACAGCCGTTACAGCAATCTGCACTAAATTTTGGGTGCATAAACTAGAACATATGTGCTATTAGTCTGTGTAAAAAAACTAAACAGACAAATTGATAAAGGTGACTAAAAAATGGAATGTGAATAGGTTTTTTTTTTCGTCATTTTTCCGACTTTGAGACATTATTGCAAACTATATGCTGCACCAATTTTGCTGAAACTTGGCAAAATAATTTGGCTTTTGGTAGATTTTTAAAATATAAAAGAACAATTTCTAACATTTTACTGAACAAGTTTTACAGTCGCGCAAAATCGACTGCTTTCGCGACACTATATACCCCCTTAAGCGCTTAATTCTAAGCCAAACACTAAACTTCAAGTATGTGAATACAAAACCAAAACGCTAAGTTAAGCGTTAGTGTTTGTTAAGCGCTTAAATAAACACTAAGTATGTGAATAACACTTAGCGGATCAAGTGCAGTTGGGGGTGGGGGGAAATAGTGGACCTATTTTTTTGAGTAGAGCACCTTGAGTGAAGCATTTTTTGTAATAGAACCCCTATCCACAAATTTGGATTTTCTGAGCTATGAACCCTTGAAAATTGCATTTTCAGTGTTTTTGGAAGTGAACGTAGGCCAATGTTCGAAGCCAAAAATGGCTATTATTTTTGTTTTTGGACAGTTTTGAGTGCGTTATGATGTTTTAAGGCATCGTCTAGGCTTAGTTGGCAGGATTCTCTAGGCTAAGCTGGCAGGATTCTTTCTGAAAATTTCGATTTTTTATTGCCTAAGCCTGAGCCTAAGCCTAAGCCTGAACCTAAGCCTAAGCCTAAGCCTGATACTAAGCCTAAGCCTAAGCCCCATACTAAGCCTAAGCCCTAAGCCTAAGCCTAAGCCCAAGCCTAAATTAAGGCCAAGTTTGAATTTGGTCAAAAATTGGACGTTTCTGGTAATTTTGGCCAATTTTTCGGCAGGAACGGGGTCAAAGTGCCTTTATTTTGCAGTAGCGTACCCAGGATTTCGCGAAGGGGGGGGATTTAGACACCATTTAGACACGATTAGAACGGAAAAAACAAGAACTTTGGAAAAAAATTGCGAAAACGTCCCTCACTGAGGGTTCAGATTTCGGGGGGTCGTATCTCAGAAAATCCAAAAAATGAAATAGGGGTTCTTGAAGCAAAAATGCTTCCCCAACGGTGCTCTACTCAAAAAAATAGGTCCCCTATTTTTCCCCCCCAACTGCATTTAACCCCACTTAGCGCTTATAAGCGCTAACACTAAGTGTATATAAACACTAACTTTAAGCGTTAGTGTTAGTATGTGAATACGGGCCGTGATATGCACATCAAATTGAAGGAAATTCAAGCCTGAACAACTTTTGTCCTCACCATGTATGCTTATTTTGGCGCATTTTCAAAATAACGGCCAAAACCGACATTTCTGAAGCGCCACCTTAAAAATTTGTAATTTTTTGGCAAAAATGAGCATAACATGTAAAAAAAAGCCGAATGAAATATATCATGTGTTACTTTATGATGATCATACTTTAGACTGATGTTACGACTGGATTGGTGATAATTTTGATTATTTGGTCTAGTCCCATCTCCCATTATATATGTCGAAAAATGATGGTTTTCGACAAAATTTGAATTTTTTCGAAAAGCCATATGTAAATCAACGTTTTTTTCAAGTCAAATGTAGAAAGCAAATAAGTCAACACACTACAGAGCGTGTAAAATGATGTTTTTCGGGAATGGAATGTTGAAATATAATTTTCCCTTATTCTTCTGTTGCTCTAAACGAAAGCTTCGTTTTGCTTGCTTTCTTGTTGTAAGGCTTTCGTTCAGGCATATGAAACAGAAAATCCTGATTTTCAGAGAAGCTTATGCCTGCTAGGCCTAGAGGATGGCTCAAACCTTCATAGCGCACTCAATCAAAGGACCATAGCCATTTTTTGCTTCAAATTCCGGGTTCCGGCTTTTGTTAAATGCGTAATATTTTGAAATACAGAACATTCTTCCATAAACTGCAAAAAATAGGTCGGCTAGTCCACTATCCCGCCCTTCCCCCCCGAGAAACTGCACTCCCTGTGCACTGATTTTGTTTGCGCTAACGCCAATCCGGCTTGATTTTATGAACATTTTAGGAAAAATGGAAGCACATGACGAGGCAGATGTGGATTGGAACTGGAGCGAGGTAGCTCACCTGGATGTTAAATTTGAAGGCCTAGTTAGCCCTATAAGCTGTGTGCTTTCCAGATCTCTACACGAGTAAGCGGCAGTGGTGGTTGATGGTTATTTCACCTTCCTGTAGACATTTTTATATCATACATGTAACGGGGTCAAAATTTTGGGGGGTCTCGCCGGCCAAATTTCGGGTTAAATGCAGTTGGGGGAGGAATAGTGGACCTATTTTTTGAGTGGAGCACCTTGGGGGAAGCATTTTTGCTTCAAGAACCCCTATTTCATTTTTTGAATTTTCTGAGATACGACCCCCCGAAATTTGAACCCTCAGTGAAGGACGTTTTCGCAATTTTTTTTCGAAGCTCTTGTTTTTTCCGTTCTAATCGTGTCTAAATGGTGTCAGATTATTGGTTACAATTTTTAGAATCAAAACAAAGGCTCTTTGACCGGGTTCCTGCCAAAAAATTGGCCAAATTCGCCAGAAACGTCCAATTTTTGACCAAATTCAAACTTGGCCTTAATTTAGGCTTAGGTTCAGGCTTAGGCTCAGGCTTAGGCAATAAAAAATAGAAATTTTCAGAAAAAATTCAGCCAGCTTAGCCTAGAGAATCCTGCCAACTAAGCCTAGACGATGCCTTAAAACATCATAACGCACTCAAAACTATCCAAAAACAAAGATTATAGCCATTTTTGGCTTCGAACGGCATTTTTGGCTTGGCCTACGTTCGCTTCCAAAAACACTGCAAATGAAATTTTCAAGGGGCCATAGGAGCTCAGAAAATCCAAACTTGTGGATAGGGGTTCTATTACAAAAAATGCTTCCCTCAAGGTGATCTACTCCAAAAAATAGGTCCATTACCCCCCCCCCCCCAACTGCACTTGATCCCAAATTTTGGGGACCCTCCCCCTGGGTGCATCTTCGGCGGGGGGGGGGAAATTCAAACACATATTTTTTCAGCGTAAAAACACGTTTTTATAGGTTTTCGCAGGCGCTGAGTTCATTTTTAGCAGTTTCCAAGCGAAAAATGTTAATTTTCAGCTTTTCCAAAAAATTCAAATTTTGTCGAAAATCGTAATTTTTCGTCATATCGGGGCTAATTCTGGCAAAATAAGACCAGCTCGCTCATTACATCAGTCAGAAATTTTGTGAGCATATATTAACACATCATAATATATTTTATTCAGCTTTATTTGGTACATATCTTGCTTATTCAGGCCGAAAAATGTTGATTTCTTCAATTATAAAATAGGCGAAATGAACTTACTTAAAATGAATTTAAAATTCAAACTTGTATACTTTTTTGCGCAGCAGATGTCTAGTAAACATTTTTCCCCAAAAAAATATCACATTTAAGCCATAAATACGGCGTTACAATAAATTCTAATGCCTCAAATCCTAGTTCAAAACTTCCCTAATGCTCACAGCCAAGATCACGCTGACGGGCAATTTCGGTTTTAAAGTTCAGCTTTATTCATTTTTCCACAGTAGCAAAAGTCCTTTTATTTGATGCAGCAAAACTAAGACTAATTTTTTGCTCACCCACAACGAAGTTTAATCGTGAGCACTAAGCCTAAGCCTGAGCTCTGAGTCTAAGCGCTAAGCCTAAGCACTAAGCCTAAGCCTGAGGCCTAATTTGAAGGAAAAACCTCCTAAGAAGCATCAAAAATAAGTTTACCACACTAAAAAACCTCAACTAGCTTCATAATTTAAAAAATTTCGTAGATATAGCCCGATTTTTGTACGGAACCTTACTTGTCTTGTAACGCTTCAATCAGCCTGGTCCAGGTAGCTTCAGAAAAAGTTTTGTAACTTTTGAAAGCCTAACCCGATTTACAAAATTTTTACAGCATTTTGTAGCTTAGAAGTTGCTCTTTCAATGGTGGCAGCAGGTTTTTATTTCATGGAGTATTTTTGCCTAAATCCAATTTTGCGCCAAAATTTTCATGTAAAGTTTAATTTTTGGACAAAGTTTGATTTCCAGCTAAAGCTTACATCCTACAAACTTCTAACCTAGCCTATTCGAAAGAGCGTGCAATTTTGACCCCCCCTGGGTTTGGGGGATATAGGGGGACTCCGGATCATTAGGCGAAAAAATGCCGTTTTTCCGACTTATTCCACCCCTAAGGTTTTTAACACCAATAATTTCACTCTAGATTTTTATTAAAAGGGGCGACATCTATTTTGGGGGCTAGAGATCAGATTGGGGGCTTGGCTGACGATGGGGGTTCTATATATATTTTTATTAAAAGATGGGGTAGGAAGCGTTTTAGGGCCAAAAATAATTCCCCCCCCCGCCGAAGATTGACCCAAGTTTAGCGAAAATTTTGCAAAAAAGGGCCATTTTTTCTAAATTTTGCCCAAATTTTGGTGACCCTTCCCCCGGCTCCTCGATTTTTTTGGGGGGCTCCCCCTCATCCGGGGGGGGGGGGGGGGCTCCCCCTCATCCCTCCCTCATACATGTATGTATGTATGCTTTATATATATTGTATATTATCAGCACTTTTTTATTTAATTATAATTTGTATAATTGTGTTATTATCGTCATGTATGCACGTCTAACTGCAGGTGGTGTGTTGGCAGCCCGTTCTTGGCTCTTCACCACCCTTTCACCAACTGTTGTTGTTTTTTCTGACTTTATGACATGTATTTCAGTTTGAATCAACTGATTTGATTTGATTGATTTGATTACATATTGCATATATAATTTGTGTCTGCGGTTTTCTGTATTAATTCAGAGAGTTATGTTTATACATGAAAATTAGTATGACCCCCATGTGAGGGTAAAGTATATAAATGCAGATGCACCGGGGGCAGGCAAGCCCACCTCCCAGGTTAGACATATTGGGACAAGCCTCCCTTAGATATGACCCATAAGCCCCTCCTTGGTTCTGAAAAAAAGGTGCCCTGAAGCTTCTCAAAATTTATCTACCCAAGATGCAAGATGGTTGTAAAATGCTTCAGAAATGTATAAAAAAACCAAACATTTCGTCCTCAGTGTCCGCGCATGTTTGCTGAAAAATTTAGTGTAAACATTTGAAAGTTATTTTCAGAGATGAGGATCTGATTGCGGAAGGCGTGTCCCGGTGGTGTCTGCTGCAAAGACTGGCCGCTGGACTGGCCTCGGACGCGGTCGCCCAGGTGCTGCGCCATCTGTATCCTGACGCCCAGACTCAACAGACGTCGGACTCAGTCGACGACAAAGCTCAGAAGGGGGCCAGTGACGGGCAGATAGATATGATGACGCTGATGGGCTTCGCTGAATTCGGGGCTGCCAGAGTCACCGCTTGTGTCAGTTAATGGTTTTAGTAGTGGTGGGGGACTTTTCAAATTTATATACTCGTAATTCCGTTTTCTGGAGTTTTAACTTTAGCTTTAACTAATGGACCTATTTTGGCATATTAAAGTTTTTAAATTTGTTCAGATTCAGAAAGTTTGTCTAAATTATGTGTAGCGACAGATTGGAAATGTTTTTCAGTTAATTTTAGGCCAGATTTTTTAGCGATGTGCTAATTAATGATTTGGAAAACATTTAGGTAGACCTTCTTGTGTGGTAGTGTAAAATGTTTCAGCAGTATATATATAATTTCTTGCGATTTAGAAAAAGGACGAGACATTTTACTGGAAGGACAAACCGGACGGGGACAGCGGCAAACCAGTGGAGAGTACTTCTGTTGGGATTGTGTAAGTTTAAAGCCCGGTTCATTCTCGTATTCATCCTTATTTCCTTGTTCCTCATGTCTAACTATATATAATCGTGTATAATTTTGTCCTTCAGCAGTACCAACAAACAAAACTACTTGAGCTAAGGAGCCAATGGTTTACACATAGAAAGTTTATATCAAGTCAAGTCCAATTATTCAAATACGAAAAATTGGACGAAACTATTGTGTCAATGCTGCACAATGACTGTTCGAAAACTGTCTTTGTCCTTTAAGGACAAGTTAGTATGCATCTATATTTTGATAATTTGCCTTCACTTAACCAAAGGTTAGCATAAAGACATCCAGCAGTCATAGTGAATCAAGGAAACATTGGACACATCGGGGTCGACAGATATGACCGCAAGTGAGCGTGAAGGTCGACCAAATGCAGTAGCATTTCATAGCATGCTTATTCAGCTGAGTGCTTTGTTATTGATCAAATTTAATTCAATTTAAGGATTTGATTAATTATTGCCGTTCATAGCTTTTAATACGTGCATTTTTTGCAGAGAGTGTGATAACGAGGAAGACAAGATGGATCGTAAATCATCGCTGAAACCCCTTCCCCTGATCAAGACGGATCTCAGTCCCGCCGTCCAGATCAATGGGAACGAGTCGGATCAGCAGCCAGTGGCTAACGACCCATTTCACACACCTTCCATTGAGAGCCAGTTTGAGCAACTGTTGGTGTCTCGGACTCAAGGCACCACTGACGACTCCACCTGGCTTAGGTTCTGGTCAACGCACGGCGAGTATATCATCCTGTCCAGTTGGCTGGTCACTCATGAATGGTTCATTGAGAAGTCGGAGAAAAGCCGAATGCTGGAGCAGCTGGAAGCTCATGAGCGAACCCGCTTTCAGGATCTGGGAAATCAGCAGCAGGAATTCCTGAACTGCTATCTGCGCGATCTCTGCAGTCAGCCAACGCCGGGTCAGGCGCAGCCCGGGGGCGACTGGGAGACCATTTGGACGCAACATTGTGAGGCCGCCTACGTCCAATGCCAGCAGGCCTATGACCAGTGGTTTGGATCCCCACAGCACAGTCCCCGGGCTCAGGTGCCGCCAGGGTGTGGCACGTCGGGGGGCTGCGATAGCGGCTCCGAACCAGAACAGCAGCCCATTCAGTACTACGAGTAGGTTGACAGCGCTAGTGTGGGGGGAAGTCTGGGGGAATCTCTTGTTAGGTGGTAGTTTGAAAATTTTATTTTTTTGGTTTTGGCTTTAGTGTGACTTATTATTACACAGAAGGGATTGTGGAGACTGAGAAGGGGGGTATCCACCCTTCTATGGGACATGCCTCTGTTCCCAACCCCCGCTTTGTTGTGGATCTGTGGTCCAAGCCGCCACCAATCAAGCGTGTGCCATGTGATTTTATCAAGCGAACGGTCACATGACTTGGATTTAATGTTATTACAATTAGCCTTGTTCTGTTCAATGTTTTCCTTTCACCCCAGCAGACTGCCTGTACAATATTTAGATCAACATCATTCGGCGTCGGTTTTTTATTGAACTGATTCTGGTTGGCAGTGAAACAAAACTTCATTTTTGTCCTTACAAGCTTATTTGTAATCACGTGATGCTGATATATCTGGGTTGTTTTTGTTTCAGCGCGCCTAGCAGCAGTACGCCTGACGAAGCGGAGGCCAAACGTCGTAAGCGAATGGATAAGAAAGTGGACAAGGTGATTGCCCGCAATGGGTTCATCCTGAGCGCGCCCGGACTAAGCACGTACGTACGTTGGCCCTTCTGGCCTATTGCTCCTAGATCGTGTGCTTTCAAGCTGCTTCTCTCGTCTCGCAACGGTTTTATGTAGTTCCTCACGTTGAAGCAGCCCTGTTGTATTTATTAGTATGTAGTACTGTACGGTATAGCACTTTTAAGACTTTTTAGATTGGTTAAAGTGATGTTCCCATAGCTCCCCCTGGCCGTCTATATAGCATGACTTAGTCTCGATTTGTGCATTTTTTTCCAAACTCAAAAACGTTGACCTCTAATCTCCAAAGTGCTTTTACTGAACTTTAAAATAGGTAGCTTTGTAGCGGCAGGTTTTCCGCTTGCAAGGTTAAAGTTGTTTAAATGGGGCTTGTTTAAATTAGAGTTGTATTGTCCTTGTCCGTAAGTTTTTTGTACGTGCTTGCGGACACATCCTCAGGGACACGGATAATTAATATAACCCAGGGTTTTTTAATTCTGATCTTTTCAGCTACTCCATGAGCGGCAGAGTAGAGCACTGTGATCTGCGCCACAGCACTCTGCAGGATCTGAATTTGGTTGGCTTGAAGGATTGTGCCAGTTCCAGCAGAGCGATGTCTGATTGGTCAGCTAGCAGCTGTCACGTGACCTCTGACCCCGATGACCTCAGCTTGACCTTTGACCCCGACGGCTGGCAGGACTCACTAGCGGCTGGCAATAATGTGGACTTCAGCAAACGCGATGAGCGCAAGTATTGGATTCAGCGATACCGGCTGTTCAGTCGATTTGATCAAGGCGTGTGGATGGACAAAGGTTGGAGTTTGATTTCATGTGGTTGCATTATCGCAGCAGGTTTCGTAGGGTACTAGTGTGAGTTTAGTTGGTGTGTCTGTATTAATTATTACTCTAGATTGTATTGTGGAGTGTTCTATTGCTGAAGCGGTGTTAATAACAGTAGTTATTATAAGATTGATTGATAGTTTACCTGAGCTAGTGCTTGCAAAAGCATGTTTCAGAGTATTATGTCCGTCACAATGTGGCAGTTGGAAAATTTAATTTTCATGTCATTTTCATTTTTTCCCACAGTATTGTGATGCATCGATCAGCCAGCTCACACCTAAAACTTAGCCTCCAGGCAGCACTCAGTTTTGTACAGCCGTCAAGTGCTTATGAGCAAACGAACACCCCCATGGGCAATTTATAGTATGAATTGTAGCATGCATTATTGTTTTTAGAGAGTTGGTTTTCGGTGACCCCCGAGCGTATAGCAGAGCACATAGCCTCCCGTTGCGCCTCTTATGTGGTGGTGGACGCCTTTTGTGGCACGGGGGGCAATGCCATCCAATTCGCCCTGGCGGGGGCACAGGTGATTGCCGTGGACATTGACCCCCGCAAAATTGTGTGCGCTCGCCACAATGCCCAACTCTACGGGGTGGCCGACTACATTCACTTTGTGTGCCAAGACTTTTTCCACCTGGCCCCCCGCCTGCGTGCGGACGTGGTGTTCCTGTCGCCGCCCTGGGGGGGACCTGCCTATGTCACGGCCCCCGTCTTTGACCTCCACACCATGGCCACCCCTAGTATTTTTGACATTTTCCAAGCTGCCAAAATGATCTCGTGCAATATTGCCTTATTTTTGCCAAGGAATTCCAGTGTAGAACAGGTGGGTGGTATTTTTGAATTAATAGATAGAGTATGCAACACACAGAAATTAGTTTTTGCAGTAGACTGCTGATGTACTTTAACTGTTTCATTACTCAGCAGGGATTCATACTGACAGCCGTAGGTAGGTGCGGTCAGCCGCCAAATTGCAAAATAACCACGCCACTAATAGTGTACTATATCATCAGTTTGTGGCGTGTCGTGATTATTTCGTAATTTTGCCGGCTAAACAATGATTCCAAGACGTTCGGTTTCCTAATCATTTTTTTACCCTTGCTGCATTTTTCCAATATTGGAGGTGTTTTTTTCAGGTATGCGCGCTGGCGGGCCCCGGCGGCTCGGTGGAGATTGAGCAGAACTTTTTGAACGGCAAGCTGAAGACCATCACGGCCTACTACGGCCCAGAGTTGATCGCCAGCTGTGAACTTCACTGAATCACTTCATTGACATCTTTTGCCAAATTCAGTAACCGGCTAGTCTCTCTTGAGTGTTGTATTTTTTATATCAGATGGTTTTCTGCTTACTGTTTAAGTTTTTTTGCGATTTGCAAACTATTTTTGCTTCCAGACTAGTTTTTGGTTTCGCAACAGACAACATATGCATGAGGTGGGAGGGTGGGGGATCCTTTCGTTCCAAAATCAAGGGGCCGGGGAGGTTCCCAAAAATTTGAGCGAAAACTGCTTTTTCCAGAAATTTTTACAATTACTATATTATGTATGCGCTCAAAATTCAAAGTCTGACCAGAAATTGCTGAACCCTGAAACAAAACAGGTGGCATGATTTTTGTGACTACTCGCTGTACTCTTGATGCCTGCAATTCATTGTTTTCATAATGAAAGGGTCCAGCATTTTCTGTTCAGACTTTAGAAGCAAATGTATCCGTTTGACAGGTTGCCATTTTCACTTAAGCTAAAGTTAAGTAAGCCGAAAATCTGTGCAAGTTTTTTACAATTCTCAAGACTCCCAGTATGTTTTGTGTCACGTCACTATATTATTCACGATGCAGTTTCTTCAGGACTTTTTCAATCATACTATGTTTGCATAATATTCTGTTTTCTAATCAATGTTTTGATGCTTAACTACTTCATTTATTATTTTGCTTTTTCATATTGTTTATTAATATGCGGGTATTTTCAGAGTTTTAATAATTTGTGAGCTCTTGTTTTTTGATCTAATCAAGGCTTTTTCTTAAGACAGTGGTTTTCTTCGTTATGGAATAAGAGTGGGACCAAGTTATTGCTTAAACCTTTACCGATCCATTTTTCGTAATATAACACAAAAATCCAAATTCAACAATTTTCTCCTCAAAACATTTTACGATTTAATTGTATTCGTTTTGAAAAAATCATTTTTATTGTAAATGTCTGGCTTTTGAATGCATAATTTGTGATTCTGCCCTGTGACCTCGATTCTTTTGCAACGTTGTCATTTGTGTGTGACGCGTAGCTGTCATAACTGCAATAAACTTTTAATGGACGTTTTGGTCGGATAATGTTGATTTGTCTGACATTTAATTTGGTGATTGTGTCCGGGTATGGAATATTATGTAATACATAGAAATTTCAACTGTCAATTAGAAAGCATTGATAACGAATTTGGATTTTGCAACCGAGACCAAGACCAGTCAGGTGTTTTGATCTCAGTATTAACTAAACTCAACTCTTGAAATTATCAGCAAACAAATCAATCGTGAATATATTAGGATTAAACCTTGGTGCTGAGTTTGAGCAATAAATAGAATCGCTTGAAAAAACTGGCTGCTGAATACCGCATGTGTGACATCCCATTTCCCCCTATTCCAAAGGTTTAGTCATGTTTGAAATAGGGGAAAAGATTTCGTATAGCAGAGCCCGGAGCCCTGTTGCTGTGATTTGCAAATCGTACCATTATAAGCTAAAGCAATGGGTTGCCCTGCCCCCAAATTCACGGGTCGGCAACCCAAATATGTGTTTCTTGTATATAATGATAAGTTTGTAACTAAGTCGTAACGAATCACCTGATTTTCCACTGAAAATTGTTGCAAGACTTGCAGAGTGAGAAAAAGGGTGTTCGCAAGGACTAGAAAGCATGGTCACGGAAGGAATGCTCAGACTAAAAAAGAAAGCCATATCAGCTTTCTACCAGCAAAACACACCCTCTCAAATCATATTCAGGAATACTGATCAAGGAAAAAGATTGTTTAATGACTAATCGAGTGAATCAGTTACTTCACACCCTTCTACAATCCCACACTTAGCTGTGGTTGCAGGAGATGTTTGTGTGTGCGACGTGTGAGTGGCGCCTGAGCGGGGAAACCTGCGAGGCGGACCTGCTGCGGATGTACTGCCCAGACGCCTTCCAGACGGCCCAGGCCCAGACCGACCACCACTGGTGCAGTCTCTGCTTGGGACTCCTGCAGCACCGGTACTACTTACAGCTAAGTCATTATTTAAAGACGAAAAAGAAGTCTTGCATTTTCTTGAAGAAAAAGAAAAAAATTAAGAATTTTTCTTGGACAAGAAAAATAAAAAGAAAGAAATTGAAAGAAATTATAGACAGCCCTAATTCTTGCTGTCATAATTTAACGTAACGTAATGGTACTAGCCCCCTCATTTTAGCTAGAAACTAGAAACAAGCTAAAAACTTAATTTGCTAGGCTTTATCATTCATTCTTCTTTCAAGTAGCCCGAGTTTTTCACCAAGAAAAAGAAAGAAAACGCAAGAAATTTCGAAAGAAAGAAAATAAAAATAAATTTTTCAAAACAAGAAAAGAAAATTGTCTTTAAATAATGACATAGCTGTATTTCAATATATAACAGGGTGTTCCCGGCAGGCCGAAAACGACGAGTGCATCTGCTTGCGCTAGAACACAGTCAGGCAGAAGATTGTCTCACTTTTTTTCCATAGGGTGAGACACTATTATTATATACTCCTGAGTCTTGGTTGTATTGTATAACTGGGATTTTTGGATAGGGGGTGTATAAAAATTTAGGATGAGGGACATTTTCCAGAAGCCCAGGTGTTTTTTCGGAGATAATGGAAGAGCTTACCCATTTGGCTTACTTTTTTAGCTTGTTTTATATATATATATATATATATATATATACCCCCCCCGTGGTAGTTTTATTTTGCTTTACCATTCAGATTCGTGGCGACAATGCTAGAGCAGCTGGAGAGGGAGCTGGGGCAGGGGGTGAACGACGCGGAGCAGTTCAGTGTGGTGAGCAGTGTGCCCGTCAACTGCCTGGTCCGGGACTACTTCCTGGCCCCCGCCGCCCCGCACGCCCCCCAGCCAAACTCCATCAAGGACACGCTCAGACGCGTCATGAAATTCCTGCTGGAACAACTGTTTGCCAAAATTGGACACAAGAAACGTGCGTCAGCTGAGAAGCGGTTTGGAATTACTTTTGGGTGAAAATAGTGTTTAATAGGGCGAAGACGCTTTGTAAACATACATGTCATACATACATACATACATGGGAGGGATTGTCTCAAACTCAAAAATTGAGAGTTTTAGGGGAGGGGTTCTGAAAATGGGGGCAAAAGTGAATAAACATGCCACTTTTTTTAAAAATCTAGCAAAATTTGGGGGTTTTTTCGGTCAGTTAAGGGGGAGGTTTTCCAATTTTGTCTGACTACAGACAGAGGCCCCTTCAAACCGTAGACCCCCTTATATTATATGCATGCATGCAGCTTGTGAAAGTATTTGTTTTTCGGCAAAAATTCTGTACTGTTCTGACTAGAATCACGCATATAACGAGTTTGATTAGTCGGTACTAGGGCTGGGCACGGTTACACGGTACGAACCGTGTACACGCGTGTAACCGTGTACACGCTAAGCTTAGCGTGTACACGGTTAGGGGTCACTATCCGCGGTTACTTAGCGGTTACAGCGTGTACACGTTAAGACTCAGTAACCGCGGATACTGTAACCGTTTACTCTAAACGGATAGTGTAACCGGTTACTCTAAACGGATAGTGTAACCGGTTACTCTAAACGGATAGTGTAAACGGTTACACTATCCGTTTTCCGACTTCGTGTACCCGTTAAGAAAAATGTTTGTTTGGCTGCTGGATTTATGCAAATTAGCCTACAATCGTGCGCAAGCGATTTGCCTGTGTGTTACTTCATATACGCATGTTTGTGCAAGGTATATTCTTCAAGATATATAAAGGCATTTATGCTGACAGCTCAGCATTGTCCCAGTAGCTCATATGGTAGCTTGCTGGTCTGCAGATCTAGAGATGGGTGGTTCGTATCTTCCCTTGGTCATTCCTCCCCCTCTGCTTCTCGACGTTTAGTAACCGTGTAACCGTTTAGTAACCGTGTAACCGTTTAGTAGCCGTGTAACCGTTTAGTAACCGTGTAACCGTTTAGTAACCGTGTAACCGTTTAGTAACCGTGTAACCGTTAGTAACCGTGTAACCGTTTACACGGTTAGTATCCGTGTAAACGGCTACACGGATACTTAGCGTGTAAACGGTTACACGGTTACACGGATAATTAGCGTGTACACGCGGATAATTGCAGTAACCGTTAGTTAGCGTCTACACGCGGTTACTAGCCTTCGAAACTACCCGTGTACACGGATAGTGATTTTGTAACCGTGCCCAGCCCTAGTCGGTACCCCGATTCACCCATTGGTGTAGTATTGTAGGTCACGTGCCTCGCTGTGACTTCCTGCTGACCCTGTGGTTCACGCACGCGCAAGAAATGGCCGACTGCAGTCACGTGCGCCTGCTGCAGCCCAGATGTTTCCAGCAGAAGTTGCCCAGAGCCAGCAAGCGAGACGCCAGACAGAATGGCACCGGCCAGACGGGCGTGTTCTCACGGCAGGCCGTGGAGGAGGCCCTGTTGCGCCTTGGCAAGGGGGGTCACGCCCCCTGCCCTCCCCCAGATGACCTCTTGTCCCCAGTCCAGGACCCCCCCTCCATGCGACTCGGTCTCACTCGAGACACCCTCTACCTCGCTGGTCGATACTGCAAATACAGTCGATACATGTCCCAGAGTCCCTGGTTTGTGGCGTATGGTCAGTTTTAGATTTTAGCAGGATCCGTTAGGTTGTTTTAACATATTATAAACATGGTCTGATAGACTGTTTTTTCCTGATTTATTTGGTATTTTTTGGTGTTTTGAGGCGTGCGTGATGAGTCGGTGGAGTGCGTAGAAGACGTGCTGTGTCCCCCCGCCCGGGAGCTGGCCCAGTCCCCCAAGTGCACCCTCCTATGCTCCGGGCGAGAGGACATGGACGTCCGGATGCTGGGCGGGGGGAGACCCTTCATCATGGCCCTGGACAACCCCAGAAAGGCCAAGCTCACCAGCCAGCATTTGGCTCAGTTGCAGGTGAGTGGTGACTGGAGTACCAAGAGTACATAATGGGAAGAGTATGACTATGACACTCTTCTCACTGGCCAGCTTGACGCGACGTCCTGTTTGGGTTCGCGAACTGATTTGCGTACAAGTTTCATTGGAGTCCTTTGGGTCGCTAATATGTAACAAATCACACTACGCTGGCAAGTTGGTCAATCAAAAGTGTCATACTCTTTCTAGTATGTACTCTTGCCAGTATTGTACGTATAGAAGTAAAAAGATATTAAGTTATTTTAAGGGTGTGTAAATAATTTAATTCACTTTTAAAGGGCCTTTGAAAAATTACATGAAACTGCACTGTGTACAATAGGACAATAGTACAGTAATGGTTGTCGTCATACATAGGCAGCAGGGAAAGTTTGTGGGGCGGGGTACGAAGCTGAACCTGTCGTTACTTATTAGTGAGCCACCGCTAGGCATTCTGGGAGCCTTGGGGGTGGGGGAATGAAACCCCCCTGATCCATACTGTATGGTTTTGTTGCTCTTGCAGCAGTGCATCAACGCTGCCTCATGCGACGTGCGTGTGCTTGAGCTGCAACTGGCGTGCGCCTCGGACTGCGGCGTGCTGAAGACGGGCGAGGAGAGCAAACGCAAGCGATACGCCGCCCTCTGTGTGGCCGACCAGCCTGTCACCGATCACATGATACAGGCCATCAACCAAAAGTAGGAGTTGGAGTTAGCACGTAGACATTGGGCAAAACTTAGGATCGGATCAAAAATGTCCAGAAATCTAGGACAATGATTCCTATGTTCATTTGTTATCCAAAAAGGCTAGGACATAATTTTCCGTTTTTAGCAAATGTATGAAACCGTGGGCGTCCTTATTTGAGGCGGCTCGGCCCGTCAACTTTAAGCTCGCGGCCCGGCCCGTTTAAGAATAGAGCAAGCCCAGAATGCATGCCTTTAGTGGGCGCACATATTAAGGCTCGATTCATACTTACAGCCGTATGTCCGTTCAGCCGACAAAATGACGAAATAATGGCGTCACTTGCGCTGGCTCATTCACTGCACTAGGCTGCTAGTGACGTCATTCTGCAGGCTGAACGGACATACGGCAGTAAGTATGAATCGAGCCTGGGTCAGATACGGTCATACGGCTGTGGGACATGAATGAACTCTAGCGTTTGCTGGCCACAGAATTGAGCCCCCTGTGTTTGTTGTGCTGCAGAGGTGCTGCGGAGTTTGTGATCCGCCAGAGGACTCCCCTGCGCGTGCTGCACCGACGGGCGTTGGCGGAGCGAGAGCGCAGCGTCCACAGCATGAGCGCCCTGAGGACCGGGCCCAGACAATTCCAGCTGACGCTCTGGACCCAGGCCGGCACCTACGTGAAGGAGTTTGTGCACGGGGATCTGGGCCGGACCAGGCCGAATCTGGGCGAGCTCATGGGAGTCCCACAGGTGGACATTCTGGAGCTAGACGTGCTGGAGGTGGGACTGGACTGGCCGCCGAGCAAAGGGGGAGGAAAGAAGAGGAAAAAGGGCGATTGACCGGGGACGGGGGGGCACCTGCTCATAATGCTGGGAAATGATGGCTAGATTCATGCAAACTTCCGTTGGTCAGATCAGTCGGCAAAATAACATGCTCAGCTCACGTCATTGCTGATGCACAAAGTATGTAGTGTTTGGGACTGGCCGGAACTTTGGCCGGCCGGTTAAAATCGGCTTTTCGTTCAAAAACACCGACCGGCCGGCCACATTTGATCGATCGACCAAAACGCCACTCTGGATTTGGGTGAATTTTTTGTAAATATCTGCCAGGCCGGCCGCCCGGCCAAGTTTTTTCTGGGGCTTGACTCTCCTGCTTTTCCCGATTTTTTAGTTATATCAAAGACGTGTATCTGCAAAGTGCAAACTGACTTTTTTTGCAAAACTAATAAATTTTGGCAATTTTCGATTGTTTTGATTTTTGAATAATTCAAAGGAAAGCGTTAAGGAGTCAAAAACAACTTTTTTCTGGCTGGTGGCTTCAAGTCAAGGTGTAGGGAAAGAGTGCTCGTGGCTTGCGCTCAATGACGTCTTGTGTCGCAATGTTTTTTTGTAATATCATGAATATTGAAGATTATTGAATTTGTGATGAATAAAGTTTACTTTGTAGACCAGCGTCTGTTTGTAGTCGTGGCCCCGTAGATATTTTATCCAGTACGAAGTATCACACGTTACACAGTACAGTAAAGCGTGGTTCAGTCATACTCGTACCAGGTTTTGTCCCTGTGCCTTAACCTAGTAGGTTTCTCTTTAGGTGTGTCTGTTTTGTCCTTGTTCGTGAAAGATGTTCCTGTTTTGTCCTTGTCCTTGAAAAAATGTCCCTAAATCTTCCAAGCTCTTGTCCCTGTTCTGAGGGTAGAGTCGTTCATACACCTTCATATCCAAATTACAAAGGAAGAGTCCTTTTACCATGATGCTCAAACTGGATCAAGTGAGTGTCGGTGAAATTTTACTAAATGTAGTGTTTGTGAGCGGCCGGAATTTTTCGGCCGGCCGGCCAGATTCGATCGGTTGACAAAAATAGGCCGCATAACACTCAGGCGGGATAAGTTATGCCAAAATCACACTCTAGATTTGGAAGAATTTGGAATTTGGTTGACTGTGCCCTTGAAAGGTGGGGGGTCGCCCCCCCATACCTTTTTCAATACTCAACTTTTATTCAGACTGTTTTATCCAAGTCTCATTTTTAGTGCTTGCACTTTGCTTGCATTTAGATACTTACTATTTTAGTAATTTTTTGAAAAAAATTGTAAAAATTCATCTCATAACTTGTCTAGAACGTATTCTAGAAGATCCGCATCCGCGCGGATGTCAGCAGTCAACATCCGCATCCGCGTCCGCGGATGTCAAAAAAGTCACATCCGCGATATCCCTAGTTTTTTGACCGTTTAAACGTTAAAGGTAAACGTGTTTAAACGCTTAAACGTTTAAAAGCGTTTAAACGTTTAACCGCGTTTAAACGTTTAAACGTTTAACCGCGTTTAAACGTTTAAACGGTTAAACAAGTGAGTGTAGAAATGCGTTTAAACGGTTAAACAAGTGAGCGAAACGGTTAAACAAGTGAGCGAAACGGTTAAACAAGTGAGCGAAACGGTTAAACAAGTGAGCGTTTAAACGGTTGAACAAGTAAGCGTTTCAACGCGTATAAAACGTTTAAACGAATATAAATGTAAGCGTTTAAACGTTTAACCGCGTTTAAACGTTTAAACGGACTAAACGCTAAACGGTTCGAAAACCGCAGCCAACAAAAACCGAAACGCACCGATTTGTTTCTTTTACCTTCTAAATTCCACAGGTGAAAAAAAACTTTTTGACCGCATACTCCCTCTCCCCCCAGCGTCCACCTGAACGCACTTTAAACGGTTCAAAACCGTTTAAACGTTTAAACGCGCTTAAACGGTTCAAACCATTTAAACGTGCCCATGGCTAGTTACAAACGCATAGGTATCTGACATACCGCACTGCCAAGCTGGCAAATGGTAAGTGTCATACTCTTCCCATCATGTACTCTTGCTTGCAGAAACCAACTTACTTACAGAAACAGGTTCATAAACAACCCAGAATGGGATTCGATCTCTGTACTGTTGCAGAGAAGCAATAAGCTTTTTGGGGACATTAGCACGTGACACCTTGATTGACTGTACTTGGAATCACGTGCATGATGGACCAGGCTTAAGTACCACTGTATCAAAATCTGTCTGTGCCCAATTTACTTGCACAACGTAACCAGACAGAAATAAAACTGGTTTATTTATTTAAAGCAGCAGTGTTCACAACAGTTCATCCCCGAAACAAAGTGTAGTGTCAAGTGTTTAATGTTTTTGGGCGGGCGGGACTTGGATGGCGTCCAGGTGATGCCAGCAGACCTCTCCCCCGCTCACCACGGCAACGCGCACGGGCACGCCATCGTTCAAGTGACTCTTCAAGGCAACTATTGCATCGAAGGGGGGCACGTCCTCACTGGCTCTGAACCAAGACAACTCACTCTCAAGATATATTACCTCACCGTCTGAATAGTACCTACTGTTGTTTTGATACCGTAAAATAATTTAAATATGATATAATATCCGACTATTCCAATTTGAGCATATTGATCAGTAAGTGAAGTTCATAAAACTATGTGAGTGACCTTTGCACAATGACCCGAAAATGGGGCAGTTGTTCCATGGACAGTTTGTAGTCGCTATGGGGCTGTCGCACGTCGTAGGCGATCTCCAGAGACAGTTGGGAGGGGTCTGGTGCGTTGAGCTCGGGGCTGAAACATGAGATTTTTCAGACCGTTTCAGTGTCTTAATCAGACAAGTTCTGTCTGAAAGACGACCCCAGTCTTATCAAAGGAAACTAAAGTCTGACAAAAAATGTTGAACACTGAGAAAAAACAAATGGCGTGATTTTAGCGGCTACTGACTGTGCTCTTGGTGGCCAAAACTAATTGTTCTTTTCGTAATGAAATCACTGATGAGTTTTGTCTCAGTGTTCAACTCAGTTTTTGGTCAGACTTTAGTGTTATTTTGATGCCCACGCGTTCTGAGTTACTCCCTAATGACAAGACTAAACTTGTGTACTGTTAAATTTTGAATATGACTCCAGTACCAAACAACAACTAGAGATCGGCCGCAGCCATTTTCACCGGGCCGACCTCGGCCCGGCCCCGGCATCGGCCCGCGGCCCGCCACCGGCCCCGGGCCGCGTGGCAGCGGGCCGGCTCCGGGCCGGCCCGGGGCCGTTGCAGTCGGCCCGGGGCCGGCCCGGTCGGCCCGGTCAGCCCGGCTGCTGCCCGCTGTTTGCCGGGAATCGGCCCGGGACCGGCACTGTTGGCCCGGTGGGCCCTGGTTGGCTTGCTCAGTAATATAGACTGCTAAAGTCCAAGGACGACTGTAGCTCACTAATAATTTACATACAACTGTAATATTTTGCATTACAAACACAAAGCTGCCCCTTAAAGTAGCAGTGTTATTCCCCAGCTGTTGCTTTGATAAGATAGCGCGAGCTCTCGGACCTTACACATAATGCGCTGTAGAATGAATTAATGAATAGCAGACGCTGAACGGAAAGCTAAAATATTGAAACTTGTATCAGATCAGTTTTGATGTAGGTGGGGTGCACCCCACCAAAAAAATCAATAAACTTAAGTCTCAGCTTAGGCGTTTACAAAAAGCTTCAACTGCACTTGTTGCAGCGCACTTGAGTCAAATTATAAACATAAGCCTGAGATGCACAAGTATAGTCCACCCGCCGTTGGTTTTAGCTCTCGCTCACAGCACTTGCTTTTAAATACATTCATATTAAACTGAAGACAAAGCTCGCTAGTTGCCGTGAAGACCAGTTGCTCTGCGGGGGTTTGTTTGTGACGTCCATTCTGTATGTATAATTTCATTTGATTGGTTCGAATCTGAAGCTCCACCCCGCGGCCCGGTCGGCCCGGGGCCGGCCCGCTGCCACGCGGCCCCGGGCCGGGGGCGGGCCGCGGGCCGCAGTGCAGCCGGGCCGGGCCGGGGCCGGGCCGTCTGACTGAGCGTCGGCCCGGCCCGGTCGGCCCGCGGCCCGCCACCGGCCCCGGCCGATCTCTAACAACAACGCAATAATACAAAATAAGCCAACGACCCTGCTGGGCCCGGTTTCATAAAAGATCCCTTGCGATTCATTAGTAACACTGGTGTAAGCCAGAAAACGAGTTATAACGTTGGGTTTAAGTAACGTTTCTGTTTGAAACTTTCACGACATATCGCCAATATGTTAGACAATGTGTGGGTAAAATTTTGTTACGTTTACTTGATGCAGTCAAAAGTCTAGCTAAGTCAAAGTCATTCATTAGTCCCAAATATTAGTAAATATTAGTGGTTTGAAAAAAATCACTAATATTTGCAACTAATGAATGACTTTAAGTTAGCTATATTTTTCACTGGATAACGGGACTTTTTCGCGATTTTAACCACACGTTATGCAACATTATGACAACCTGTCAAAAAAATTTCTAGCAAAAATAGTGTGTAAGCGCAAAGTTATACTCCAATTTCTATGTTGCATCAGTGTTACTAATGAATCGCTATTCATTGTTTATGAAACCGGTCCCTGGTGGCACCGAACCAATCAGATGGCTGCCATGACTCACCGCGCACTGTACGGCCGAATCACTGAAGACAGTTTCTTGTAGGGATTTTCTGAATCTAAAATAAATTCACGGATAAGATAACCCCACAAAACACACTAACTAACAAATCATACTCCAACACGCAAAACAGCATGTACCACAGAGACCAGCATAAATTACAACCTAACTCGACTGTCACGCAAAACCAAAGAGAATAGTGGCAGGCAAGCGGCTGTCTTAGCCGCCCAAATAGTCGATAAACAGTTAATGAAAAACAGTTAATGAATTCTGGCAAGATCGGTGACTCGGTCCGTCTCCGTCACCCATATAGGATTGTTTTGATGCGACCTGTTTTCATTTGATTCGATTTGATATGAGCTTATCAAAAACCAATTGATTTGATTTGATTCGATTTGATATGGGCTTCTCAAAAACCAATTGATTTGATTTGATTTGATTTGACAAGCATCAGCCATACATACCAGCCTGGTGCTGTGGGCAGAGCAGTGGCTTGGTGCCTTGGCTGCTGTCCTGCCACAACTGTGCTGCGGGCATGCTGTGCGAGAGGCGCTGTCGTTTCCAGGCCCTCCAGGTGTTGGCGCCCCGAATGCGGGGAATGCTCAGGTGCGCCGGGCGGTGGAACGACCCATGCTCTCGCTCAAGGGCACGGCTCCGCAACGACTGCGTCTGAAAGCACCACAGCGTGTTCCAGTCGAAGGGTGGAATGCGTAAAGGCAGTCTCAGCTCAGTCCCAATCAGTTATGCAGTAGTGGACTAGTTTACTGACATGGCTTTACTTTTTACAAGGCTATGCATGCATGCACAAAAACACACTATTTATTATGCGTTTAATAAAAACTAAGCCTTAACCTGATGTGAATGGGACAAGGCAATAAGCTAATAAGCATGCGCCTAGATATAAGCTTAACCCTATTGAGTGTTTTAAAATACACACTCACACGTTTAGTATAATCTAGTGAAACGGCAAGCTGAATACTTTGCTGTGGTACTGCCGGGCGTCCCTGAATCGCCACTGGTCGCTGTTGAGGTGAGCGAGGCCGGGCGGCAGGAGGGAGGGGAATCCGGGAAAGGGGTTGAGGATCATGTAGCGACTGCCCGTGTCGTCCGGGAAGGCCCGCAGCAGATCTGGGCTCCAGGGGCAGCTGATGGACGGCTCCAGGCTGTGCGAGGGGCAAGACCAGCACGATAGGATCGGCTCCACCTCCAGACGATTCTGGCTCGTCGAAGCATCTGCAACAAGCCCGGTTCAGAGTCCTTGGCCCTAAGAACATAGGGACAAAAGACAAGAACAATTTTCTATCAGCTATTCGGCATAATTTACATAATCGATGCGTCTATTTTTTTGCATATAAAGTGGAGTTGATTTTTATCGCGCAAAAAAGTGAACAATTTAACTCCGCGATGCAAAGCAGCCTGAATGTATTTACTACCTTAACTGATCACACTCTTACAGTGTCAGTCATTATGAGTTTCATTGTATGTGGTAGTTCTATGGAGAGAACATTTTGGTTACGGTTAGTTAGTCAGTAATAGCGAGCTGAATAGTCGCCTTAGTTTGCCCACCCTCCCATCTTTTTTCCGCTTTACGTCACTGGGCTGTAATCAATTTGTTTAACAATAAATTGGCGAGTGCCTGGAGACTGGAGAGACAACCCAGACTGTGCACCTCGACCTCGGGAGTGCGGTCGAGTGCTTGAGAGTTGGCTAAGGCCTGGGTGGAGCTCGACCTCGGGAGTGCGGTCGGGTTGAATTGGTGCTCAAGTTGTGTGGTCTACAACGGTGGTGTGGAAAACCAAATGTGGTCAGGCTGCGGGTGCTCTCTCCACTCATTTGCCCAGTCTCAATTGTGTTGGTGTTGTGTTACATTATGTAAGCATCGGCGGAGTTAATTGGCTTAATTGGCTACGTAGTTTTCTTGAAACTGCTTAGTGCTTAAGGGACAAATTGATAGGGACGCGTCTGAGCTCAGCACAGTAGCGTACCCAGATAAAAATTTCGGCGGGGGGAATGACTTTTCGATTTTCTGTCAAGGGTTAAAAATGCACTTCTTAGCAATTTTCACAGTCACATCACCGTACAAATGCAAAATTACCAAACCACAAAGTTGCAGGGGTCTGGGGGAGGCAGCTCCACAAAAAATTGGCAATTTTTCCAATTTTTAGACCGAATTTGGTCAACTAGAGACGTATCAGAAATTTTTTCCCACAAAATTGAAAACAAAAGTGGGAACGTCACATCAGACAGTGTATTACACATTAAGTAAATGTAGCATAATATAATCGTGTAGACATGCAAATGCAGCAGAATGTACTTGTGTACACATACGGTTTGATGAAAGATAATGACAAGGAATAGTAAGCCAGAGAGTTGCACGGGTCTGGAAATGGCAGACTTAGATCTAGCATAGCACTTATCTTGCTTACTGACAAGCGGACACACCGAGGGTAAATTTTCGTCTAATCTCGAACTTCAATGCCATTGAATATTCTATCCACACTACTAACGCTAAGTTTATATCTACAGCCGTATGTCCGTTCAGCCGGCAAAACTACGAAATAATCACGCCACCCTTGAACTCTAACCATTGAGTTTGACAGCCGTCTCAATCTGTTCTACAGAGGCCCTCCCACTGAGCACCATCTGGACGTAGTGCAGGAACCGGGCGAGCTGGCTGAAAAGGGGGTTCCCGGCGGGAGGGGCCTGTGAAGGGAGTCCGTTGGCCAAAGGGGGGACACTAGCACTCTGTCCGCTGTCCGCCTAGAAACACAAGTCACGGCCCATGCCCCATACCTACCATACCAGACAAGTCTGTAAGCATGGTTCATACTTGTCCATAAGGATACAGGAACAGGGACAAGGACAAGGTCAATAATATTGTGGTTAGCTGCTGTGAAAAATTGACGCAGTCGTTTTGGCTAATTTTATGCACGAGAATCGAACTTAAATAAAACTTGCTTCATAAACTCGAGTAAAAAAATACTACATTTAGTCGAGCACTCATTCTAGAAAGAACATATTGCCCATAAAGGCTACATCAACTAACAGCGGATTAATAGGTACTAAAGTGACAAAAATGCCACTTACTTATTTCAGTGGCATGACTTCTGCGACTATTATAGACTTGCTGTACTCTTGATAGTCAAAATTTATTCTTTTCGTTACGAACATGTTTCGTTTTCTCAAGTGGTGCAACTATTATTTGTCACACTTTAGTTCAACCCTTGTGTGTTTACTTGTTCTATGATTTGCACAGCATCTGGGCTGTCCGGGGCCGGCTGCTGGTCCTGGCGTGCGCTTGGTTCGGCGGTACTGCTCGATTTGCGCTTGCGAGCATTCCTGCGCACTTTGCTGTGTTCGTGCAGCTTCAGCTTGATCTCGTACGGCGTTAGACTCAGTCTGAAAGACAGTTAGACATTCACCAGTCTAGCTGGCTGCTGAAATCAGTTGGTTCCTAATACATATCGCTCGCGAGTCAAGACCTACCCAACTACTTAGCTATAAAAAGGTACGCCAAAAAACTGCTATCAATTGCGCCTTGCATCGTTATCATGGGCTCTTAACTGGCTTGGTTCGATTGAATTTAATTTTCAAGCAATAAAACAGTACATAAAGTACATTCATAATATAATATTTTGATCACTTTCAAAATAGAGTTACACAGTTTACCGCGTCACGTAACGTCTAGTCAGTAGTCTATAGTCTATAGTCACTACTGCAGTTTTATTACGCAATTAACTGTCAAATCTAATCCGCTAAATCCGATTCTGAAAAGAAGCGGGTTCAATGGGATTAGGCTAGATTCAAACTTACTGCCGTATGTCCGTAGAGCCGGCAAAATTACGAAGTAGTCCAGGGTTTTTTTTTTCAAAATTGACAGTGGGTCCACGTTGGGTCAGGTTAATTTTCGTTGGGTCCAGTTAAGCACTGACTGGGTCAAGAATATATATGTCGTAAATCGTAAGTAGACATTTATATTATAATATAACAGTGGCGTAGCCAGAAAAAAATTTCGGGGGGGGAATGACTTTTCAATTTTTTGAACTTTGAAGTGTATTAATATGCACCTAATTGCGATTTTAACGCAAAAAGCGACACATTTTAGCATTTGTCGGTGAAAACAATGCTCGTTTTCGACCACAGCAGCATAAAACGTAAAATTGGAGCTCAAAACACCAAAAATTACAAAAATGGCGGGCATGAAAGGTTCCAAAAACTATAAAATTTGCAAATTTTTTAATGACATTAAAACCTGTAAATTTACTAAAAATTGCCATTTTTGTGACAATAAAACGATATATACACTAAATAAACAGTGTGTTGTTAAGCAAATACATTGCGCACAATCCAACACTTTATACAAGCACATACTTCCAGAGAAGACAAAGGCAAAGACAATGAGCCACAGATTAGCAGGGGTCTGGGGGCGGCAGCCCCCAGAAAAAAATTGGGGAAATTTTTAATTTTTAGGTTAAATTTGGTCAATTGGAGACGTATCGGAAATTTTTTCCGGCCGGACCATGAAAATCAAAGGGGGGACCTTTGTGTAAAATTTCAGTCGAAAAAAATTTCGGGAAGTGGGGGAATCCCCTGGCTACGCCCGTTATATAATGCCATTTTCTGTGCTAGGTACGCATTGACGTACCCAGAAAAAATTTTCGGGGGAATTACTTTTCGAGTTTTTGTAATGGAATGAAATATACAGACTTTTTTGCAATTTCGACACAAAAATAAAATGGAAAATCACTGTCACACAGATGCAGGGGTCTCGGGGCGGCAGCCTCCAGGCCAGAACCAAAGATTTTTTACACCATTAGCGAAAGGTTTACATAACAAAACGTAGTTTGTGGTCATTTATGTAGTCATTTAATCTAAATAAATTCACTGTCCGATGTCAGTGGCGTATATATATACCCAGAAAAAAATTTCGGGGTATTGACTTTTTTGTAATGGGTTAAAATACACTTTTGACATTTATTTTAGTATTTATAGTAATTTTAACACTTTAATTCGCAGTGCAAACGCAAGATCAGGCAGTCACAGGTTACAGGGGATTTTTAACTGTTTACGCCGAATTTGGTCAACTGGAGACGTATCGGAAATTTTTTTCCGACAGGAAAATTTAAAACTACGTATATATGGGAACGTCACATCAGACAATGTATTATACAAGTAAATTCAGCATAATGTACTTTTGCAGAGATGCATAGGCTTTGATGAAAGATAATAACAAGGACTAGTCAGCCATAGAGATGCAGGGGTCTGGGTACGGCCGCCCTCAGAAAAAAATTCGAGAATTTTTTGATTTTCAGGCAAAATTTGGTCAATTGAAGACGTATCAAAAAATTTTTTCGGCGGGGCGATAAAAACCAAAGGGGGGACCCTTGTTGACAATTTCTTAAGGTTCAACCAAAAAGGGGGGGTCGCGACCCCCGCGACCCCCCTGTCTACGCCCTTGGGTCTGGCTTGGGTCAGGTTAATTTTTGCTGGGTCCAGTTAAGAGAACTTGAGTCTGGACCCACTCGTGGACCCAAAAAAAAACCCTGAAGTAGTCACGCCACTAATAGTTTATTATGATCAGATTCTCGCGTAAACTTTTCGTAATTTACCTGATGAACGGACATACGGCTGTAACAAAGGGCCAATTTCTAAAATGGATTAAATAAATTAGATTAAAATTTGTTTTGCCAATACCTGACGACATTGTTTATGAATTTATACGAAATTTACGATAGCAATTATTTGTAGCACCTCCCTATTGTGCACAAAATTTTTTAAGTCTCCCTCAACATCGAGATAAGTAATTAGGCAAACAAATAGGAATTAGCTGTCAGTATGAATCGAGCCTTATAGTTGACTGACTTTCCCTGGTGCCTGACCAGGAGATATCCCTGCCGGCTGAGGTGGGCGTATACCAGATACTGTTCCCAGGACACAGAGCGCAGCAGACAACCCAGCGCCTGCTCCAGACTCAGGGGCGCCCCGCCACACCACACCTCCAGGGCTCGCTGAAAAAGACTGCCAGGAATAAGGGAAGCCCCCCTTGAATTCTGACTCAAATTTGTTTACATAAGGGTGCTTCCCCGCTTCGATTTTGGTAGTCTGGCACACTTCCGATACGTCTCTAACTGATAAAATTGGGCGAAACTATAATTGATCTAAATAGGAAAAATTACGACACCAGTTCATAATTTATTTTTGTGCTGTATTTTGTTGTAATGCCTGGCATATTTTTAGTGGGGGGGGGGGCTAAGGGGGGCGCCCCCCCATTTTGATCGCGCCCCCCCCCCCCATTTTGAGCCCCTCCTATTTCAGATGGGGTGCCCCCCCATAGCCCAAAATTTTTTCTGGAAGGATGTTTTAGCGAGTTTTCAGCTGTAGCGATGTCGTGTTCGTCCGGTTTTTGAGTCCTTTTTTGCTAAATTTAGTATTAGCGTAGCTATAATAACGTATGAAAACGTAACATTTAACGTATAATAACCATACATGTAACAGCACTAAAATGCCCTCCCCCCTTGGAGGGACACCCCCCTCCCCTGCGTCAACTCATTTTTGACCACCCTCCCAAAAATGACGCGATTTTTAACCTTTTTGACCAAAAAACACCGATTTTGACAATTTTTGGCAAAAATTTCGGTAAAAATTGCTTAAAATTCACCAAAAAATGTCGATTTTTTTCGAATTTTGGCCAAAATTTTACTCCCGCCGGGACCCTCCCCCCTCTTTTCCCCCTGGCGGGACCCCCCCCTCCCTCCACCGAGACCGAATTTTGGGGGGGTCTTCCCCCCCATCCCCCCAACTACATGTATGATAATAACCATTTTTTCCTGTAAAAAGCGTGTTTTATCGTGAAATTGGTGCGCCCCCATTTTGGTCGATGCCCCTCATCCATGGGGGGGGGGCTGCCCCCCCCCATCGCGCCCCCCCATAAAATTTTGGCTAAAAATAGGCCAGAAGTCTGCCCGCGGAACAGACAAACGGCTGTAAGTATGAGTTGACCCTAAGTGACCACGATAATTAATGGCGGGCTTCGATTTGATTGGCTGGGCTTGTGCTTGTGGAAGTTTCAGTGTGAATCCGGCCATAAGGTGTTTTTTAACCAATGAAAAAGACACTATTCTAAACTTCGCCACGAAGCCCCCCTCCACATGCATTGTGTGTGGGACTGACCCCCTCCATGAGGAAGTACATTTCCTCGGGGTGCAAACAGCGGCGGCCCCCCTCGTCCGTGTAGCCCAGCTGAGCGCACGTCTTGCCCTCAAACAACCAAACAAACAAAAACATCATTCAACACCCAAATTGGGATGGCATATTAGATTTGGAATGTGAATTAAATATCATTAAATTATTAGATCAAATTGGTGTAGTGAGTGACGACTGGCCCAAGTCCTATATTCCACACTTTACTAAATATACAGCACCCTTTTTTCCGAACAGTGTAGGATACGGTATATATAACGGCCCAGCGGGAATGAACAAGCTCCAAGAGGTGCTTTATGTCCGCAGTGCTATTTCATATATCTATACAACGTTGTTCGGAAATAATGGCACCAGATTTTTAGTAAAGTGTCGGATAATATATATATGACTTGGGCTTGTCTCAGGTCGTTCTGAGTTGTTCATAATTATCTACAATATCTAATCTATTAGATTCCACTTTAGATGTTTAGTCCTCAATATATAACATCACGTCATCATCCCAGCTATATGTTTTGCACAATTGTTGGCGTCCCCTAGTCTAGCTGAGAGACAATAAATCAGTCTTAGTCACCACAGACTGGCTGAGCGTGATGACACCCGTCTCCGCGTCACAGTCCGCCCGGCACATGCTGCGTCTGAAAAAAAGACCACTCCGCTCAATCCACACACATCAAACACAATCTTCACGACATAATATATAAATAACATACTTACTGTCCTTTCAGTAAATACAGTTTTTAAGCAGTAACCGGCGAAGTTATTGTTCTTCTCTTTCCTGTCTGGCACAATGTATAAAAAATATGTTCCAAAATGCTAATCTAAACCTAGGCTTCTTTTATCACCTCTAATCTTCTACTCCATAATCTAATTTCAGATTACCGCCCCTAGACTCTAAGGGCCTTATCCAAAATTGGATTTAACGGATTAGATTTAAATTAATTTTGCTAATAACACAGCACAAAATGGAAATAGCCGGCTGAAACTTTGCCCCACATGGTTCACATACGGTACCTCGGTGCGTGCCAAGTTTTGATAAATTAAGTTTAACTGACGCTGCGTTATTGACGAAATAAAGTTAAATCTAATCCGATAAATCCAGTTTTGGATAAGACCCTAAGAAACTACGTCAATTCATCCAACAAAGGATTGGGTTAGAGTGCACTGAAACAGGCATGCAACTAACAGGCGATTGACGCGCATGTGTTGGAGGGAGTGGTGGTAGAATTGCTGTCGCGCCCCCGCCACCTGTCTCTCCTCCAGGAACGAGCCCGTCCGACTGCTCAGCTTCAGGCCCCCTCCAGACTCCCCGCCCTCCGTCCCGGCCCCCTCCGCCAACCCACGGAACCCCCTGATCAACTCGGCCCCACTGAAACCACTCACAATTGTAGCTGTATGTCCGTTAAGCTGGCAAAATCGACTCGGACATTAATATCTTATCGAAATGAAACATTCGAACATTCAAGATGTATATATTTCATACAATCACGTGTTCGCTAAAAACAGGATTTAAGCTAAACACTTTCTGTGAGTCCCCACCATTGTGTGAAGGTCTAAACCAAAAGGCTTATTCACACGAGGGCACGTTTTGCTCCATGACGCATAGGCGGGCGCATTTTAAAATTAGAACATTCGCACAAGCACTGCCTGCCTACTGCATTGCGTGAAGTAGTGCAGCAGTCAGTGTGACCATTCTAATTACAGCATGCGCCCTCATGTGAATTGGTATATATATAGCCTATATAGATATTATTGACTTGAGTGATTGTCATGTTAAATATGAACTATATTTAACGCCTAGAACGACAACTTTTCACTGATCAATCACCAATTATGGTCCAATTTGCCATGCATCAAGTGACATCCTTCATTGATTATTTGGTCAGAGATCAGCACCACACACCACCATTATAACAATAAGCGGGACACCTTCAACTTGACACAAGGACTGGGTAAGGCAAGAAGACTGCAACACGCACCTATGCATGGTTGGATGAAGGCGACCAGAGAAAATGGTATCTATTGTTGAAGGAGAGATGATCGCACACGTCACGACTCTGCAAACAAAATCTGATCGACGCAATCTCTGCCATTTCTGTGTTTCAGACCATTCCATTAATTTATGCGTTTGTTGCCCAGAGCCCGAAATCTCTGTCTCTCTTATCTCTTTTAAAGGAACGAAACCAACTAAGATTGCGTCAGAATTGCGATGCTATTTTTGCAAGCACAGATTTCGGTGCATCGATTCACACTTCTTCTGTTTGCTCTTTTTAGTCAACGGATCTATTTTTAGAATTGTAGACCTTTGTATTTAAACGGGCCAGGCCAGCTGTCAAACATCTCATCTAGTCTGACCAGAAATTGCTGAACCCTAAGGCAAAACAACCCAACCTGAGACAAAACAGCTGGCCTGATTTTTGTGCCAACTCGCTTTTCACCTGATGTACGCAATCGCGAGTTTCTTTTTGTCTCGGGATCCGGCATTTTTGGTCAAACTTTAGTTCATAGATCGTTCTCAATCCCCTAACGTTGACGTCAGTAGTCATTTACCTAACCTACACTATAACAAAATACTGCCATGCAATCTCAATACCAAAAACGAACAGTCAACTACGCACTAAAAGAATAACCATAGCCAGCACGCAACAAAAAGAATAAACTTTTATTAGAAAAAATAACAAAATATACATAACAAAACAAAGAATGTAATTAACAACAAACAAAAACAGTTAAAATAACATTTCCGCAGTTTTTCTTGCATATGTGCGCACAATTACAATTTTTCACGCTGATTTTTTGTCCCACTACATGAAATTAATCCAACACGCGAATGCTAAATGTACTTTGACAACTCCTATCACTCTGCTTTTACTTTAGGACTGATGGATTAAAAACCATGTCACTGATATAAATCGACTTACGTAATCCGATACCCATTTCGAAATTTCGAACAAAAGTCCAATCCTTTTAATCCAGCATTGCAATGACTCATAAGCAGGATCAGGATCAGCCAAAGCCCAAAAACACTATTGCATAATGCTCCAATCCAATTGACAACTAAGTGAGAGAGAGAAATTGATGCTATGTGGTGCCAAACTGTTTGACTTTAAGGGGGGGCGGGAGGGCGGAGAAGTATCGCTGTGGATCCACCTGGACGACCACCAGGCCCCCCTCGGCCCCGAACCCACACCACACCACCTGGCTCACGTCCTCTCCCTTCGCTGAGCTCACCAAACTCTCCTCGCCCTAAAACATCAAAATGATAAAGTCATTAAGGTCGATTCATACTTACAGCCGTATATGTTCGTTCAGCCGGCGAAATTACAGAATTAATCACGCCACAAACTGAATATCTAATACGCTGTTCTTGGTGTAATTATTTCGTGATATTGTCGATTGAACGGAGACATATAAATGCCCATACACCAAAACATTCAATACAAACATTTTTAATCTGTCGTTATTTAACAGAAGTCTGTCTATTTGAAGTCAAAAGCTGGAGAATTATAAACATAAGCTACAGCTACAGAAACTAATAAGTATCCCCAGATTTCTTCAAATATGTAGGCCACTTGTATAACACCATAAGACAAAAATCAGCCATCTTCGGATTAGCCCACTATCGAGCTGCATTCTGATTGGCTGTATCCTCATTTCTGTTATTCCTCTACCAAAAAGCACGCCTTCCAGCATTACAATCTCAAAAGCTGACCCTTTGCGATCGCTCTGTGGCCACTTTGATGATTTCCTCAGAGCTGTAGACCAGAAACCAGTCTTTCTGAAGACTGTGCCCGCCGGGGCGAAGACAGAGACCCCTCGCGGCGGCCTGTGGTTTCATCCAGCCCAGATTGGCCCAGCTACGACTCAGCACCGTGCGAGACCACCGGGTGAAATTGCAATCAGTCAAGTCCAATTCACAGGGCTGCAACAAACAACACAGGGTTACATACTCTTGATACCTACCACATCTCCGCAGTCTAATACATAAAGGTCTATTCACAGGAGGGCGCATTCTATGATTAGAATATTCAAACTGCCTACTGCATTATTTCACACAGTGTAAGGAACTGACTTTCCATTTAATTTTAACTTGACTTCGCAAAGTTTTATAGTCTCACACAAGACACAAAGTTATTACGCAAACTTGTCTTTAGTTTTCAGTTTGAGCTCCTATTCCAGGGTTAGGCGGTATTGCATTTGCACTTCTGTGTACTGCGATTACACAGCACATAGCAGCAAATGAACACTAAACGCAGCAAACTGGACTCTAGAGTGACACTGCTTATCCTCCCCTCACTCGGGGCACGACACAGCTACCAAGCGAAAGAAAATTAAACGTATACATAGTTCACAAAAAAACCGCTAAAAAGTTACTGTGGAAAAACAGAAGACTAGGATTCGTACCGGCTTGCTACAGGCGTTCAACAGGATCAGTTTATCGCCACAGATTGCCAGATCCACAACCGGGGTTCCGGAAAGCGGCAAAATATTGACCTGAAAAAAAACATCTAGGAAAAGTCACTTTTTAAAAACTAACATAATGAGTTAGATTTATAAAATCAGTTTGGCACAAAAAACATTCCAAGACTATATCTTTTTATTTATCTTCTCGACTGCAGCCTGTGCTGTGAACCACTAAACAATAGGCAAATAATCAAACATTTGACGAAACCTTAGCTCATAGTTCGGAGTTTAGCATTAGAGACTCAAAGGACGCAGGTAATATGAATAATGTTCGCTACATACTTTTAAGTCTAAACGACGTGTCATTTTTAATATTCTACTATGTTTTGTCTATATAAGTCTATCATGTTTCAACACACTTTAGTACAGTTTACAGTGAGCCCACCTGCTCTGAGTGAATATTGAGCACACAAATCTGCCAATTGCAACACACTGCTACCAATTTGTCCTCATGACTAAATTCCAGCCTTTCAACGCCGCAATCAGGCCACGCTAAAAATACACAAAAACAGACATCCAAATAGACGTGTTGTTACACAGTTTACACATCGTTTACACAAAGTTTTAATGCAAGGACCATTAATTTCACCGATTTAGCAAAAATTTACAATGTGGGTCGAAAATCTAGAAGACGTCTAGTAATATAATTTTGGTTTGTGTCTCCCATTCTACTGATTCTCATGACTTGACTAACGCAACTAAAATTAATGAAAAACAATGCTAAAAGCTCATAACTGCACTACCTCAAGTTTTTCTGCCTGGCAATTGATACACTAACTGTCAAAGTGCCAATAATCTATCCCCCCCCCATGCTAACAAGTCTAAACCAAACGCCGCACTTAAGTCTGACAAAAAAAGTGGCACCACTTGAGATAAAGAAACATATTATTGTGATTTCATTACAATTCTGACTATGAAGAGTACAGCAAGTAGTTGCAGAAATCATGCCACCTTTTTCTGTTAGACTTTAGACAGACCTTCATTCAACACAATTCTGGCCCGATGTCTTGCCAGGTTCTGGTCCAGGTTGTACAAATCGACCACTGGTTGCATAGGGTTGCCCACGGCCCAGATGGGTTGCCTGGGATGGAAGGCAAAGCAACCGGCCGACTCCATGCGACCGTCCAGGAACAGCACTCGCTCCACGGACACCCCACTGATTATGCCACTGCTGTCTGTCTAAAACACTGCAATAAGGTTCTATTGCACCAAAGATTGTTGACATAAATAAATAAATATTGCAATAGATAGCACAAAAATTGCACTATGATCAGCAACCCATTTATATACAGGTGCATACAGGGACGTAGCCACTAGCCAGGGGTGGGATGGGGGGAATTCCACCCCCCCCCGAAATTTTTTCCGACTGAAATTATACACAAGGATCCCCCCTCTGGTTTTTATGGTACAGCCGAGAAAAAGTTCCGATACATCTCCAATTGACCAAATTTGGCCTAAAAATCAAAATTTTCCCCAAAATTTTTTCTGGGGGCTGCCGCCCCCTGACCCCTGCTATTCTTTGGCTTAGGGTTCTTTGCTTTTGTCTTGTATGAAAGCATGTGCATATATAGTTGCATTGTGAACAATGTATTTGCTTAATACACTGTATAGTGTACCACACTGTATAATGTACCATTTTAGCTGATTTATTGTCACGAAAATGACATTTTTAGTAAGTGAACAGTTTTTCATGTCAAAAAATTTCGGAAAATTTGCAGATTTGCTAGTTTTCGGACCCTTGCCAATCCACCATTTTGTAATTTTCGGTATTTTGAGATCCAATTTTACGCTTGACGCTGCTGTGGTCAAAACTTGTTTTTGACCAAAAAATGCTAAAATGTGTCGGTTTTTCGCGTCAAAAAAGCAATTCAGTGCATTTTAACACATTTCAAAAAAATCGAAAAGTCATTTCCCCCCCGAAATTTTTTTCTGGCTACGCCACTGGATGCATATAACACCTGACACTGACACTAAATTTAGAAGACAGACTTTCCTTAGAGCTGCAACTCTGCAAGTCACTACCTGACGGCTGGCCAATAGGTTCTAACAATCATCTTGTGGCGTGATTATTTCGTAATTTTGCCGTCTAAACGAGCATGTATGCATCGATATTCGATCCCAACACAAAAGCTAGGTGTCAATAATGTGTCACACATTTTGGACAACACCAAAACCTTCGTTCTGAAAACTTCTGTCCTATCAAGAGTACATAATAGGGAAGAGTGTCATGTACTCTTAGTGCTATTGACCTTTATGTGGCAACGGAATAGCCTGAGTGCGAGTCGTGAGGCGTAGCAGAGGTATTGTCCGTCGGCCGCGATGGCGTGACAGGCCAGGTGGTCGGTGTCATGACTGTGCTCTAGGCGCAGCAACAGCACTGGGCGCCGCGCAAGGGGGAGACTGCTGCCCACTACTGCTACAACACAATGCCCCAACAACAGTCCCACTTTTCCTGACTACACTATTAAACTATTAAGCATAATGTTACAGACACCTGTGAAAAAATTCAAAATTACGTGAACTAAAGCAACATAATCGCTTCAAAAACGTGCCCAAAAAATTTTGGTACTGGCTAAAAAATTTTCAGAGCCTTTAGCCAATTTACAATTTTCTGACGTAAAAAAACCCAGACCAGTACAGTAGAGATGCCCCGAAAATTTGGCATTCAGCGAAATTAACTATTCGATTTATCACAACTTATGAGTAGTATTGCGTTGCACAATAATGTTATTCGTTATCAGTATTCCGTGGCACAAAATAAATATTAACACGGTTTTATTGATGAATCTGAAATTTAGGCCCCAAATTGTTATCACCGCTTTACACTTCACTACTCTGCAGACCCCATAGTGGCCATACATGTACGAGGGGGGACCCCTGCCCTTCCTAAAAATCGAGGGTCGTGGGGGGGAAGGGTTCCGAAAATTTGGGCAAAATTTAGTAAAAATGGCACATTTTGGAAAAAATTTTACGAAAATTGAAAAATTTCAAAATTACAAAAAAAAAATTCAGGAGGGAGGGTCCAGAAAGTTAAGCCGGAGAGCCCCCCCCCCCAAAAAAAAATGTTAATCCCGTTACATGTATGATGTGGCACTACCGAAGGCTGCAAATTACCATCTTCCAGTGAAGCATCGGTGCTGCCGAGTTTGATGAGATCCAAATGGGTGTTGTGTCGGAACAGCAACAGACCGGCCTCCGCAGCAAACTGCACGCAATGCTGCAATGCAAACAGCAATTAAACACAAACTCTTGATCAATAATTATTGCAGCCGCATGTCAAACTAAACGACCAATTCAGGACACCAGCTACAATTATTGATCAGATCGTCATATTATATCTGTGATTTTAACATGTTTTCGGACATACGGATACATACAGTAAAAATTGACCGCTATGAACGTGAGCCATTTCAAAAATATATACTAGTTTGAAGCTGTAGTGACACTTAAAAACAACCAATCTTATATATAATCTATTGTCTCCTCTCTGACTTTTCCTCACCATTACTCTTCTTAAACAAACACTCAAAAAAGAATCACAAAATATAGATGTGTTTCAGAATGAATGACTGGTAATAGTTTCTCGATCGACCTAATTCTAAACCAAAACTTACGGCTTTACTAGACTAAACGAGTTAATTTTAGTAAAATAATAGCTTGCATACTTTGTTAAAGCATGGAATGTGTCTGGTCTGTCTTGGGGGATATCTCTCCAGACCCAGAAACGTGTCTACTCCTGAAATAACAAAAAATAATTTTTTATGTATACCATTCAAGCGTACATACATACAGCAGTGAAAAATATATTAGGAAAATGGAAATTCCTGCCTAACATTACTACTCTTTAATACCTAATAATAATTTTAGCTTGTTTATAAATTATCTAAGGTACAAATTACTGAGCAAGCTTAAACTTAGTAGGTGTAACATAAGCAGAAGTATATACATATACAAGTAATACCCCTGTATAAGCACATGAAAATCGCCCACAATCGGGCCTACAACAGTACTCTTCATATTAATAGTTTACGGATAAAACTACTCGCTGTACTCCTGATGCTTACTATTCGTTCTATTTGTCATGAAATCGCGTGTTTCTTTTTATCTCCGGGTCCAGCCATTTTTTGTCAGACTTTAAGTTCAAATTAAACCCAATTGGTCACATTGTTTGTCTAGGCTTAGTGTGTTCTGACCTCCGGAGGCGAGCCACTCTTCAGCCATGGCCAGACACCGCACGTCGTGGGTGTGCAAATGTCGCTTGAGCGCGTCCACAAACCGCACACTGCCCTTGGCTCGGTCCTCCAGCGGTTTGAATGACACTATCACCGGGTCCACACCGGCCGCGTGCAATTCTCCGTTGTCCTGAAACAGTAGAGGTCAAAGGTCACATTCGCGGTCGAAATTACATAACCACTGGGATGTTTCTTACCCCGAGCACATATTCCAGTGGGGCAGTTTTTGTCCACCGCATCGCTTTTCGCCTCAGATGCACCACAAGATCGTCAAAATATATACCACTAATCGCATTTTCTGCCCCACCCCCCGCCCCCAGTGGACACTTCAACGCCCCCTCCCCATCATAACCAGAATTTTTTATCTGTCCGCACACGCTGTTGACTATTCCTAAAAAAGCCACGTCTCGTCTAGTGATAAACAAAACCACAACTTTGCTTGTGCACGCTGTCATTAGCAATATTACAGCAAACACGTTCTTAGTGAGTTTCGCTTTAAAAGAATTAGGTTAAGAACAAGACCTAAACTAACCTTATTTGGGCAAAGAGTCAAAACATCCGCACGGTGTGTTTCGAAACTCTGAAACAGAAAACATAATAAAAAACTAAAAGGAAAACAAAGTAATTGCAAAAAATCTGACAAGAAAAAGCTGCGCCACTTGCTTATTTCAGTGACTGACCTTTGACTATGATTTTTGCGACTACTTGTTGTAGTCTTGATAGTCTAAATTTATTCTTTTCGTAACGAAATCACATGCTTCGTTTTCTCAAGTGGTGCAACTTTTTTTGTCAGACATTAATGACATTGCAATTAAATTAGCTATGCCAAAAATGCTCTCTCACGTTAATCAGTGTTCCGCTAGCCACATCCCAGAAAGACGTGCGTCCGGTAGAGTCTCCACTGGCCACCACACGGTCGTCGCTAGACAAAAAAACAACTCCGTGCACAAACTGCAAAAGTATTAAAAAAAATTTCAGCAAACTTTTGGCAATGAATAATAAACAAACATGAAAAAACAACTTAAAGTTTATAATCAAAAGCAAAAAATGATGCTCAAACGCTAAATGGTTGAATTTTTTATAATTTCGAGCAGATGGATCCGACTCTTGGAAACTTGTACTTACAAAAAAGTAATAGCGGATAATTTTTACACAAATTTGACAGAGAATCTTGAATAGTTTCTATGATATGTCCGTTTTTAGTATTTTAGGCCATCGAAAAATTGGGGTTCAAAACATATTAACCGTTCAAGTAGCGAACACATTGGCTTTCCCCATCTCATATCAAAGGGGGGCATCCTCCTATTTACATCTCCTATTTAAACTAAAGCATCATGACGCAAAGGCAAAATCCAAAATACGGCAGCCCGCAGGTTCTTTTAGAGCCCCAATAAACCCAATCATATCAGTACGCGTCGCACCTAAGAAAGGCCAAACTCCAGACGATGGTGTCTAAACTTTTGGTCTGTCGCATCGTGGCCACTCTGTGCAAGCACTGTCGCCGCGGGACGTCCCAGATCCGGAACGAGTTCAGCGAGCCAGAGCACAGCAGATCATTCCCAAGGGACCAGCAAATGCTCAGGATTCGCTCTAAAATCAGTAAACAACTAAAAAAGCCAACAATTTTACCTGAATCAAGGAACTACAATAATTGATGGTCTATAACTCCATTTACTCCCACAAAGTTTTCAGCTGTCCATCAACGAAGGCTTAATCTTCATGCACAAAATACTAACACGTTAATCTAAATAATTCTTACAAAATTCCACACATAATATATACAAACTCTATAGGGTGTTCTGACACGTTAGTCTCTGGAGAGTCAGGGCCTAGACATAGTCTGGACTTAGTCTCCGGAGACTGCCTTGTCGAGTACAATTGCCGAGCCCGCAGGCCTACCTGCCACTCTGGAAAAAGTCTGTTCGGACTGTGGTCGTTGAAGGGCATCTAATTCCACAAACAATATCCTGCCATCTTCATCCCCAAGCTGAAAAAATAACTCAACATAATATTATATTATACATGGCAATTCAGTAAAACTGAATGATTAATCAACCTTAGAATAGAAAAGTCATATACAACTCAAACTCAAGCATTAAATTTTAAATTATAAAACCTTACAAAAAAACCTTAAAACACTGTTTAGCGTTTGCTATATTGGTAAAAAACAGAATTTAGATTATTCAAAATTTTAAAGCTGAACTATAATCAAAGTCGAACTGTCTTTTCAGCTTATTTCTCCAGTTTGTTTCTTTTCTGGTATTTCTTTGTGTTTACTGTTTGCTAATTGTTCTATTATCTTTATTTGTTTATGCTACTAACATATAGGAACGCCGGCTAAATTTAACAGGTTTTGTAAAGCCGACGATTTTGAGAAACAAACCACACTGTTCTTCTTCTTCTGTGTTACATTACAATGACCAGTTTTGAGTTAATTTCGAAAGAAACTTCGTTTTCGGAAAAAATCGCTAGAATCTTTTTGATGTGTAACTCTACATTGCTCAGGCATTGCAAAGGATTAGATTAACTACAGTCAATGGGGAAGGCGAACCTTCCCTAGAAGACGCCCTAGGGGACCCCCGGAAGGCCCTGGAGTTCCTGAAGCGGGTCGGGCGCATTTAACTGGGTACCCGGGCATACGGTGATATCCACCATCGCGATGAAGAAGCAAGCAAGCAAGATTAAACGTACAGCGAGGCTTGAGCAACGGGAGTCCTTGGCCATACACCAGATCGCACTCGCAGACACTTTGCGCTCACTCTGCAACAAAAAACATATTCAATTCCGGCACACCAAAAAAAACACAAACACAAGTCACAAGCATAAATGCACATAGGAAGGGGTAGTGGGGTTTCCATCCCCCTTTCCAAGGGGTCGGAACCTCTCTGACAGCCGAAAAAGTGCCCCAAAAATGAGTTGAGAATCGAAAAACTGCTAAATTTTTCCATCTGTCGTCGAAAAAAAAACGAAACCAGGAGCACCCCAACCCCTCCGCCGAGGGTGGAGCTCGGACTCCCCCCCCCCTCGCCGATTGCTCCCGTGCATCTCTAGTCACAATGAATGGAATAATAAGGTGTGCGACTGATACCACTAGTATATATATTTTACAAAAACAAAGTATCTATATAATGTTCCGCCTTGAGCAAAAAAATGCTCGAAAACTAATAAAATATTAGGTCGGCAGGTAAACACAGATCCTGGCGTCGCCCTCATGATCTGCAAACATTTAGCCCTATTTAAACACCATAGCCCCTCCCCCTATAACACCTCCCAGACTATCGCAAAAACACCGAACCTGTGGGAAAGACTGACTGAGAGAGAAGGTTCTCAAAAAGCCGTCTAGACCGCACGTCAGAATCCCATCTCTCCACCACGTTAGTGCTTCCACCGAAATATCAGCACGCCCCGCTATTCTCTAAAAAACACAACAGAATACTTTTATTTATCAGAATACTTAACAAGTTTTGCAAAATAAGTTCACAATTCTCAAATTTTTACACTGATTTTAGAATAAATTGACTTGGTTTTAACATTAGCAATAGACTGATTAATTGAAATTCCTGGAATGTATATTAAATATTCGTAAATTAAATAGATATAGCAATACGATAAACACGACATAAAGTCTATTACAAGTCGATACCATTTTTGCTGCGCTAACTAACTTTTTCCATCAGAATGTGGCTTTGCCGCAGATTCCAGACTTCAATGCTGCTGTCAGCCCTGGAAATAAATAGAACATAAAACAGACATATATTATA
>JASANF010017912.1:0-14945 GCA_030248245.1 Trissonchulus sp. WLG1_4
TCGAACTAGTCTAAACTAGACGCACTAGTCTTGTAATAATAATAATAATAATAATAATAATAATAACGGACATGACAGATACAAAAGGGTTGCTTTTTGTTGCTTCGCAACTAGTCGGCAACCCAACTAGTCGGGTGGCTACAACGGGTTGCCGACAGTGGGGAGAGGACCCTCTATACTAAGCAAAGGACCCTCTATTCTAGGTAGAGGTCCCTCTGTTTGTGTTCAGGAGCTCAAATTACCCCTAGGGACGTCAAAATCCCAATTTCGAAAATTTGACCCCTGGGGACCCCCTGGGCATGGTGCCCTAGGGGGGTCATGGAAGGGTCCAGAGGGGTCCTAGACGAAAACCGACCTCGGATTCGTGTTCCGGGGTCCAAATTACCCCAAGGGACGTCAAAATCCCAATTTCGAAAATTTGACCCCTGGGGACCCCCTGGGCAGGGTGCCCTAGGGGGGTCATGGAAGGGTCCAGAGGGGTCCTAGACGAAAATGGACCTCGGATTCGTGTTCCGGGGCCCAAATTACCCCAAGGGACGTCAAAATCCCAATTTCGAAAATTTGACCCCTGGGCACCCCCTGGGCAGGGTGCCCTAGGGGGGTCATGGAAGGGTCCAGAGGGGTCCTAGACGAAAACCGACCTCGGATTCGTGTTCCGGGGTCCAAATTACCCCAAGGGACGTCAAAATCCCAATTTCGAAAATTTGACCCCTGGGGACCCCCTGGGCAGGGTGCCCTAGGGGGGTCATGGAAGGGTCCAGAGGGGTCCTAGACGAAAATGGACCTCGGATTCGTGTTCCGGGGCCCAAATTACCCCTAGGGACGTCAAAATCCCAATTTCGAAAATTTGACCCCTGGGGACCCCCTGGGCAGGGTGCCCTAGGGGGGTCATGGAAGGGTCCCGAGGGGTCGTAGACGAAAATGGACCTCGGATTCGTGTTCCGGGGTCCAAATTACCCCTAGGGACGTCAAAATCCAAATTTCGAAAATTCGACCCCTAAAACCCACTTTTTACACCCCCTAATGGCTGAAACATAAACCCAACAGGTTTCGTCCATACACACCAGATCCAGTTTTCAAGGTCACGTGACCCGGCCCCCCGAGGGGCCACGAGTCCATCAAGTTGGGGGTGCAAGTACTCAAGGGGGGGACCCTTCCACCAAAGTTTGGTTCATATCCATAAAATATTAATTCAGAAAAAACGCTTACAGACAAATGGACATACGAAAAATAATAATATTAATAATAATATTAATAATAATAACAGACATTTCAGATACAAAAGGGTTGCCTTTGCTTCGCAACTGGTCGGCAACCCAATAACGACACGGACACGACAAATATAAGGGGTTGCCCGCTTTTTGCTTCGCAAATTGTCGGCAACCCAATAACAACAACAACAATAACGACACGGACACGACAAATATAAGGGGTTGCCCCGATTTTTGCTTCGCAAATTGTCGGCAACCCAATAACAGACATTTCAGATACAAAAGGGTTGCCTTTGCTTCGCAACTGGTCGGCAACCCAATAATGACATCTTTTTTTGGGGTTAGCCTAACCTACAATAACAATTTAGCTAATATTAGTTCAAATAGTTAAAGTAGTTCAAATACATTTTACGCATAAATACAGCGAAGAGTGTGACACGCTTCCCTATTCCGGGTACTTGTTAAGAGTCGGTGTTTTCACTGACATCGCCCTTAGACGTTGACGCACAGACATGTCCAGCAAAACTGTTGCTTGCGTTTCCGGGTCTCAGGGATTTACTAAGCGCGTTTAACTTAAACACAGTCTAAGCCGAACTCGTGATCGTAGATCGTATAAAATAGACATAGAACTTGTCATACGATGTTCCACTGCATTCTAAAAAAGGTTGTTGGACCGAGTCTACAGTGGAATACCTTTTGTGAATCGCAGTCATGAAAGCTGGCCTTATGTTAGCGGATCCCACTTAAAATAGTGATGAGGTTTTTTGTGGAAGCGCTGATTAGCTTAAATAGCAAATAATGTACAGCAAAACTGTTGCGACAATACGCAATTTGCTCAACAAATATACGCCAATCTTAAAACACTTACTAAATTTGTACAGTACCAACCAAAATTACTTGCTGCAGACAGCGGAGTCAAAAACAAGAAGGAGTCACGTCTTGATTCTGGAATCCGGAGTCAAAGTATGTATAACTACGTATATTCTTCGACTCGTGACTCATGCGTGACTCTGACTAATTAAATTAATTCTAATAATAAATATCAATAAGTGTATATGCTAAATAAGCACCCTTTTCAGTAAGGAGTTTTTCACATTTATTACATACATATTAATAATCAATATTACACAAAATATACAACAAAAAACTTCTCGACTGTGTTAGTTGTGCTTTGCTATTTAGTTATTATCATTTATTAACATATGTTATTCATCAATGGTATGCACAATGCTGTTGACGTGACCTCCAGGAAATGCCATATGACCATTACAGTCCATTGTACTGACGCCGCTGTTATTGTTATTGCTATTAGTAAAATTACTGGTTAAGTGATTTAATCGAATATTCTTCTTAGCAGCCTCTAAGGTTCCATTAAACTGTTGAAATGGTCGATCCTTGTAATACCAATACTCAAAAGCCAATGTGACCACCGAGAAAAATATTCCAACTAATATGACAATGAATACGCCACCTAAAACCACACGTATTAGCACAATACAATGTACATACATGAAACCTAATAGAATCTGAGACATTTTACGTGAAAGTTTGAATCAATTTTTGTGACAATTAGTCAATTAGACAAGGTGATTTTGTATTTCCATTGGATTGCTTCAATTACTTCAACGTTTGACTAAAAAATGGAACTGTAGTTCTACTTATATCAATTAATAGAATGTTTAATAGTCACAAACCAATATTCTCAATAGATATTCCATCGGACTCGTCTTCTGGCCTCTGACATTTGATTTTCTTCGGATTATTGGTCCACCACTTTTCTTTTAACTGCTCCAGCTTACGGCGGTTCAGCAATTGCAGGATTCTGCAGCAAAAAATATATACTCTGAGTTGTATATTGCCAACAATAGGAGATTCTTGATAGCTGCATGGTTGGTCGCTGAAAAACGAGTTGTTGATCTACAATATTTGAACGGTTAGGATTCGAGAGTTGAAGGTTATATTTCAGAGAGAAATACTTTCACGATATCAAGATTGCTTTAGAACGACGAAAGAAAAAAGAATTATGTTTTCTGTTAGGGGAAATTTCATACAAAACTCCAATTATGACATTATTACAATCTGAAAAAGTAATATTCAGAAAAGTAGGTAGATACATATATTGTCGAAATATGCCTTCTTACGCACCGTTCCCAACAACTTTTTTTTAATTTTTTCAGGCAAAAATAGTACAGTAACCTACGCATTTGAAATTTCATCCTTCAAAGGTGACCGCTGTTTGACGGCAATAGCGTACGGCTTTCGACTGAATTCATTCCCGACGGGCTTTAAATCACAATCAATCATCGCTGCATAACGAATCTCCGTTGCATCACCTAACAACAACAAAATTAGTCAATTGCTCATTTTAGTCAAGTAAAATAAAAACACACATAATAGTGAAAAAGACAAGTCTAATTTATTTCCCGATATACTGGTATAATAAATCAGTTTTCTCATTATTTTAAATCTTAAATTTTTAAAATTTTAAAATGGCACGAATTCAACTACAGTACTGCAAGTACAACGTTTGAACACATGGAAAACTATAATGTTTTTGACCAAATTTACCTCAAGAGCTTAACTACATATCTTCGATTTAAGAACACCACAATATCAATTAATTACAAAAAACTCCAAAAACATAAATTCCATAAAATTATTTTCAAGGTTTAACAGTTTAAGTTTAGCTGCATCTCTAGCAAAATCATGGAGTGCAAATAAAAACCTATCTGAGTGTCTTATCCTTATATCACGGATTAAGTATCTCACATTTAGTACACGAATGGTTAGTACTAAAATTAACCAGCCAAAAATGAAACTTTAAAAATGAAGTTTAAAAGTTAAAAAAGAAGTTAAAAATGAAGTTTATCTCATTATCATCAACTTTTATTCACTATTCTATGCCCATCAACCAATTGTATCTTAATAGTGCAAAAAACTAAATCCGGGCCGCTACATTCAGTACATTCAATTTTGGATAATACAACTCGAGAAATATAACATAACCGAGCTAATCATATCATATCATATCTCAACCGTCTTACCAATATACGCAAAGCCTTCATTGGGAATATCTGAAGCTTTGACGCGCGCAATGGCCTCTTTTGAGGTTTCCGGCAATCCCGCGTCTTTCATGTATCGCCACATGTTGGTGAACTTGTCGGACACGGGGTAATCCCAGACAGCCAACTGAGCTCGTTCCTGGGCTGTCATCGATTCATTCAAGCTCATGGCTTTCCAGATGCTTAAAAAATGCGTCCAACAAAAGTAATAAAACATACTAAAACATTGTAATAATCAAATACCACTACTATTACCATTTACTATTTTTTGCACAAATTAGCGCCCATTTATGAAAACTTTTTTGTCTTTGCATGAGTGACAATTTTCTCGACGAAAAACGGATTGAACATACAAAATATGACGTGCGAGCGAGGAACAAACTGAAAATGTCGATGTTTTAAAAAAACTATTTAAACAAACTTGATATACACACAGACAAAACGCACTCATAAAATTTATCTTCAATCTCTGCCATTCTACTGAAATAAGTTTCACTAGAAGATCCTTTGACAGGAGCGTATTTGATTTTGTATTGTTTAGCCAAATCGTCGAGAGAAGTGATTGTCGATTCCATTCGAGAGACGGTCAGAAATGCGGCCAGATTGGCGGTGTAGGACGCTATGATGATGAAGCCAAACAACCACCACGTCGCCGCCACAAGACGGCCAGAGATGTTCTTCGGGGCCTCGCCACCGCCTAAAATAAAAGTGAAGTGTCTCAACAGATGACGAACGATATCTAGATTTGGTCATATGATTTGTTCATATGAGCTAAGCCGATTATGTACTTGTATCTTTTTCGTTGTTTGTAGTCTTAATTTCTATTTTATTTTATCTATTCCGAAGCAAAGAATGTAAAAAGTAAACTTGCTGTGAACGATATACATGCTACACTCCTGTTTAATGATCTTAAGCCTGAGACCAAAATACAGGGGTTAAACTGAAGGTAACGGATGGCCCCGCAACCTTTCCGATACAAAAACTTTTTCACTGTCTAAACTGTCACTGTCGAAATGAGGTATTCAACCAGAAAATTCTAACAGCTACTGAAAATTGCTCGATCACAGTATAGCTGCTAAACAATAAAATATTGCTACCACTGGTCACGGTCAATTTACATATAGCTACATTCAGACAGCCATTAGACCAAAAACTAATCAAAAAGCCACCCAAGTGAATCATAATCATAATGTCAGACGCAAAATGCAATTCGCTTCAGTCTTTAGCTGATTTTTTTTATTCTAAAAGAATCTACACTTTTACACCAACCTTGAGGTGTCAGAGAGGTCATGCAAAACCACAAGCATTCTTTCAATGTAAATTCTCTCTTTTCCGGGTCATCTTTATATTTTTCCTTATTATTCGTATAACTATATGGACTGAAGCGATCAAAAATCCACAACAGAAAACTGGTAAAAAGATAGGCGGCCACAACACAGCCCCAAACGGGTAATTCCAAAACCCGCATAAATTTAAACAGGCTTTTGTCCATTTTGTTGCGTTTCATCAAAATCATGGATCCCACGAGATCGTAATAGGGAACAGTGAAATCCACCACGTTTTCCCGTTCGGCCATCACAGACAACGGAGCAAGGGCTATGTCCGCTTCCTAAAAAAATAAAAGCTTTGAATGAGTATTAAGCACAAATTCGGGTGCAGTAAATAATGAAATTAGACTAGCAAGATTAGATTGTATAAATCATAGAATCATATGGAACGTCTTAATCGATTGCAGAACAAAAATGATTCTAATAATAGGGTATTGAATAAATGAATGAGTTTATTTGAATCTAATGAATCAGTTTATTTAGTTTACGATGGTAAAGTTACTATGTATTCAAAAAGTATAGTACAAATTATTAAAAAGCTCTTAAAATCTAATGCAAATGACTGCGTTCTATGCATTTCACCAAGAGTAAGTAACCCTGGTTCACTATTACACGTTCTGTAAAGGTAAAACACTGTTCTGCACTCTATTAAATGTATATACGTTGTTGATCTACCTGATGAGTCAATTCCGAAATGAGTCCGTTCCATTCGCCCTTATCATTCATATTGCCGAACTTTCCATCCGTCACCATGTGCAGGGTATAGTTGAAGTGCAGTATCTCTGCTATTTCCTCAATCAAGTCAATGCAATAGCCAATGTAATCGATTCGACCCAGCGTTTCATTGTAGTAGGATTCGATAAACGGCGGCTGCTGAAACCAATTAAAATTTCGTTGGGGTCTTTTCAGTAGTAATGGTTTATTTAGCCAAAAAAAGACACCATAGCATCGGTAACGACCAAAGTGCAAACTATTAACAAGGCATGAAGTTAACAACAAAAAAACTAAACTTTAAGAAGAAAAAACACTCAAAGGTATAACACATATTGATGGCTTGGGCTAAATAGGGCTAAAAAGGGTCTTATCGAATAACAGTCAACATACGTTGTTAATTTATTTGGATATTAACCTTGAACCGGACATTCTTTTCTTACTGTTTTCATTATCATGGTAATTTAAGGCCCAGGTCTAGGGTTGTTTCAGTTAACTGATAACTGATTACTTTTTTTATTTTATATAGTTAAAGTTCTGTCTTTCAGTTTCTACAGTTAAACTTTTTACTTTACTGATTTACAAAGTTAACTTAACTGTAACTTAACTGCAGTTATCGCCAAAAACTGATTTAAATCAGTTAACTGAAAATATTTTCAGTTAACACGCTTAACTGAAAATATAATTTCAGTTATGCGCATAACTGAAAATGATTTTCAGTTATGTTATGAAAAATTCCATTTTTATGCAAAATAGGCATGTTCCTTGTGTTGGAAAACGCTCACATAATTATTTGTGTAAGTTATAGCACGATGCAGTGCACTCAGCAATTTATCGCAAAGTTACTTGAAGCGCCTCGTACATGAACGGGTGAGCGCAGCACACAAGTTTATGCACGTTTGTTTCACGTGCCAGGGCGAATAGTTTCTGTGTGCCCATTACAAAGTATATCCCTCATGTCAGGACCCTGGACTCAACTGAGGCGGGGGGCGTAGCGAAACGCCTTTCTTAGTGTCTTGAACTCAGGGGGGAGTGGTACCCCCCTCAGTTGAGGACGAGGTCTTATTCGGTTTTGAGGCGGGTACTCACTCTCTCATTTTAAGACATTCTGAAAGTTATGAGTTATGACGTATGAAATTATGAAAGTACTTCCCCTCGCTCCGCCTTGGACGCAAGCCCCAAGGCATAATAGGGAGGGTGTCATACTCTTACTTTTATGTACTCTTTATATCAGTGGAAAGATATAAGTTAAATTATGCAAAATGTATGTGAAACATATGTAAAATTAAAGCAAAACTAAACTAGAAAGCGGGAACATGTTTAATTTAAAAATCATGAAAGAAGTAAAACTAATTTAAGTTTTTGTAAATGCACATTCACTGCTGCAGCCGGTAGCCACGCCACGTGCGTGTAATACAAACATTTCGAAAAGTAGTCTAGTGGATTTGCAAGTTATTTGTAAAGTGGTATTAAGTTATGTTAGTTAATAACAAGCTCAATCTGCGGCAAAAGCTTCAGTAAGTATAAAGCATATACTTTCAAGCACATTGGCCAGAGGCCATCGTAAGCCTGTTGGGTCAGCTACAGTACACTTAGGTACCTGATTCAGTCTGTATAAAAAGCGCATATTTTTGCAGCCACTAAAACTGCAAAATATCAGTCAAAAGGTTTTGCATTGTGAAGTTTAATGTTAATCCCTATGCTCTGCAGCCATTTTTACTGACGAATTTTCATTTTAACTTGTTCTGTCTCTGTGTCACTTTAGAAGCAAAACGTGCTTGTTTTTCGAATAAAGGTCAAGTTCTACTTACTGTTAAAGTATAAAGGTTCAGGAATCTCTGTGGTTGAGTGGTTAGTGTCTTAGGTTTCTAACCAAGAGATGACTGCTTCGATTCTTAGTGCTTCATACTTTTGTTAACTTTTGCATTTTCGACTACCACTAATAATGTTCTGTAAGAAGACGAGACAGTGAAAATACAAGCCATTTGGTAGTAACGGATGCAAATCGACGGTAGAAGACGTGTAAAACACACCCCGCACATGAACACTTTAACGTTAGCACAGTGTTATGTTTCCAGAATCAAAATTAAAGACCTGTTGGGCTGTGGCCCAACAGGAAAAATGTGCAATTTTAACGCATCCTCAAATTTCTGAACATTTCCAAAATTTGGCCCCATAACTGATTAATTTCAGTTAAAGTATCAGTTAAAGTTATCAGTTAACTGTAACTTTAACTGATTTATTTTTTGGCCATTAACTTAACTGTAACTTTAACTGATTTAATTTTTGCCAAATAACTTAACTGTAACTTTAACTGATTTAAAATCTCATAACTTAAACAACCCTACCCAGGTCACAGCATAAAAGCAAAAAAAGCACCATAGAAGTAGAATCACAGCTATTTTGAAAATTCACAATTTTTAGGCATAAATATCGGACCCAGAGGGTTAACATAAATTAATGTTTAATTTCGGTCCGAACACACTTCTACATAAATCATCATCATACTGAGAAATTTACATGTAACTTAACATTAGTCCATAGTTAAGTCCGTTTAATCAGAAAAAAATAGTGTGCTAAAATTAAATATGCAAAAGCTTTATGAATGTGACCTCAATGATAACGACTCTATATGTGGTAATCTCTCTTGTATTAACATCCAAATCGCCGAAGAAAACCGTCAAACCATCTGCAGCCGTCCAATTGCCCACCTAAACCAAGAAAATGTATCATGCTTATGCACTTGCACTATCATGCTTATGTATCATGCTTATGTACTTATGCACTTGTATCATGCTTATGCACTATTGCCCACTATGCCTCAGCCGCCGCGTATATACTATAGTGCAATCGTCTTCTATGATTGCATATACTTCTACTGTAAAACTGGAGGCAGGTCATGAAAAAGCACTGTTTGTGTGGGCGTGTGTATCAGTTTGGGCATTATATGCGCTATATGCATTACGTAGGTAGGTAGCTACATGAGACTGCTGATTTCCAACGCCGCTTGTGCGAGCGTGTGTCAGATCATACATAACATGTACGTCTACAAGAATTTAATCTCATTGAGTAATGTTGCGAGTTTGCGACAAAACCTGTTACGACAATGTTCCGTAGACTATTTATTAGTGCGTTAAATCCAGCACATGTCAGACTTCAGATGCCGTTGCTATGAGTGCGGGTTCGGACTTAGATGTCAATGAGCTTCTGCTTCGTGACATTATCATCTGAATAACTAAGTGGATACAGAAACTCTGAATTCCACTAAAACAATTTTTATTCTACGGAAAGGCAAGCTTTTTCTCCATTTGAAATAGTTTTAAAATGAAAACAGAGAAATATGGTGTACCGGACACGATAGTCTATATGTTTAGTATGTAACAAAGTATGAAGTTAATTCACCAAACTTTATACGGCGTGAGCGGCTGCAACGCTGCAGCTGAGGTTGGCACGCGATTGCTAGCTTGCATATTATGCATCGTCAATAGGGCTCAACCACGATACTATCTTTCAATATATTTACGTACTTTTCGAATGCAAATTGATCCGAAAAAATCGCTACTGCTAAGAATGTGAAGTCTCCGCTGAGACTAATTTAGTTTAGATGCATTATTTGACTGTAGCTACAAATGGAGCAGATTTATAACGGTAAAATGTCACATATGAGTTTTTCGGATATATGAACGTTTTAACCAGTACACTGCTGGTTAGTGGCTAGAAACTGATTTAACACAGAGAGTAGTCATGTTCAATTATAAAAGTTTGCATCAAAATATTTTGGTGCCGCGTTTTATATTCGAAGAATATCCTCAGCACTTCAAGCACGTCGCATCTAATTCTATCTAAAATAAATTTAACTCTACTCGCAAAACGTGCTTGTTTGTGAGTAGCAAATGCACTACGAGACGGGCACAAAAGTGTGAAAGCGCTGGTCTTCCAGTCCAGAGATAAGAAGTTAGATTACCCCCGATCTCCCTTCTTTTTTGCTGACACATGCACTTGTACGACAACAAGTTCTGCTGCTGAAAAATGAAGCATTCGTACAAAGAGCACCAACTATTCATCCAGTAGCTAATTTTTAAGCTTATCAACAGTTAACGCAAAAAACACACAAAATGGCACTACACTGTAGGCTGAGTTCTGTACCGTACCTCTGCAATGTACCTAATTTTACAGTGGCTAAATACGGACGTAGAAATATTATTTAGGACTGCTTAGTACTTTGCAATGACATCGTTAAAAAGAAATGTTCCCACACAAGAAATAACCATAACTAACCATTTTATCGTATCTCGTGTCAGCTTCTACATCCAAACGTATGACTTTCAGTTTTATGTTGGGATAAAATACATTGCCGGTATACGGCAGATAACGACCGTAGTTACCTTGAAACTCTTCCTATAACAAGGCAAACAAGAGTTATGACATAGATAAACTGGAGTTTTGTCTACATATATACGCATAACATAACACATACACACCTTTTGTACAAAACAAGGATTACAGCTTTCAGCAAGTTCTAGCTTTAGATGTGGCAATATGCAGATTATTTTGCTCTAGACGAATATAAGATAAAGTTCTCTTAAAAAATTTTGATTCACCAGTAATAATTAAGTTTGGGCCCTGTTTGGAGAGTTTGGCGTTTGGATATGACATTGGAGAGTTTGGCGTTTGGATATGACATTATGTTTGAATATGAGCCTTTTTTTCATAATAAGGTTGTTATAGCCTCATAAACTAACAATAAAATTCAAAAGACTGACAGAAAATGTCAAAACTCCATCTGGCTGTACTTACTGATACAATATGTTCCGTCAGAGTTATCATGGTTCCATTTCCTTCTTCCAATGTTACATTTCCACAAAAATAGTCAGGAAAGTAACCCAAGGATTCGTTTAGCGCAGTGAAAAATTCTACTGCCAGCCGCGCCAGGTCCAAGTAAAGTGACGCTTCAACCTAAAATATCCGAGCCAGATTTGGTTCAATTTAGCTGAATTTAGCACAACCAATTACTGTTATAAGCCATCGATCTGAGACAAAAATTGTTCACTAATTCCACTCCTACATCTATCTTCATTTGAAACTTTTAAACAGTGGTGTTTAGAATGCACATGATTTGTACCTCATTTTTTTGCGATACCAAATCCCCCTGGCCCTGTTCCGCGAGCCATGTCTTGAACTCGCCCATGAGCCCTTCTTTGTAGGTCAGCATTGGCCCAATCCACAGACCATAAACGCGCTTGCATTCTTCGCACTGGAAAGCACTCATATCCTGAAATACAACTTCCTTCGTTTACTGAAATTCCTTACGAGATAATACGTAAAGATGATTATATTATTAGATTAATGGCATGGGCTTATTAATTACATAACTCTTTCTGAAATTACTGTAATCATATGTGGATCTATGAGCGTAAAAAAGACAGAAATGAATGAAAAATTAAATGAAAAAACATTTCCCGTACCGTGCTAAAATATATCCAGCTAAAACTTTTGCTTTCTGTCTGCTGTTTGCCCTGAAACAATAAAAATGTTCAAATACGAACAAGTTTAAAAATTCAGAACTGTATCAATTGTATATTTCTCAAAATCTGATCCTTTGCTGTCCATGTACAAACAACTAAAGTATCAGTGCCAACTACAAATACTAAACATGACACAAAAAATTAACAATAAACAATGAACTCGGTACAATGATTCATTTTCAAGTATATACATAATACCCTGTCAAGTGTCAACACCCTGTCATCAACTGAAAACATTTAAAAAAAGTGAGATTCCAACGGTTTACCATACAGTCCCTCAACTACTCATCGGATATAGACATTTGTATTTATTATTATTTTTAATGTTAAATGTTACATTTTTCACTACAATCACGCTCCCTAGATCGTCCGGTGGTCGACTTTGCCTTCACTCCCTCAAGCCCAGATTTTCTGAGCTGCTTCTGTATAATTTGTCATGCTAAAAACAATAGTAAACGACATAACCTACAAAATACACACAATTTATGTCGTAACCTGTTTTGCATATTTCATAGCATTATCTGTAGAGGAGAAGAGGACCACAGTTTTGTAACCAGTAGACGCCAATTCCATCAGCTGCAGTTGAATGTCTGTCACATTGCTTAGCATTGGAAGAATCACAAAGGGTAGACCGGTGTTGTTCAGCTCTGATAAAACTAGATCGAACTGAGATGCTGAAACAGCAAGGAATATAAAGACCCATTAACAGCAATCCGATTAACATATTGTTCTCAACACTGCAGTTTCAGCCATTTTTACTTCTCTGGTATTCCATGTAAAATCCAGTAAAATATAAGTCAACGCCTAATTTGTTTTGGCAAGCACGTGCTATACTTTTCCACAAAGCATACATATTTGGCGGTTCCATGAGAAATAATTTCAGCACACAGCACATGCCTGCATGTACCAGTGTAAGAGTAAAATCTAATTGAAAATACAACAGGCACTCGCACTATACAGTCTAGTCCGAACTCTCATTTAGAAATCAGCTTAAAACCGGAAAAAAACTTACCAAACAGTTCATCATACAATACAGTGACATTTGACACATTATTAACATTCGGAAATAAATCGATCAGCATAGACAGACACACGGTAACCGGCGGTATGATATGAATATAATTGCTGGGCTCAGGTTCTTGGCCTGGCTCAATCCAAGTCAGATTGGTCGAATTCTGAATCAACCAAGTCGAGTTGAGCTCATCATAGTCCATACGTTGATAGCTGAAGGGCGCTAGGCTTATTTGTACGGCAGGAGCACTGCTCAGTTGGCTGACGTCAGCCACAATACTCTGAGCGGTGCTGTTTTGAGTCAAACTGACAATGAAAGTCGCCTTGGCGTCAAGAGCAAAGCATACTGAAACAGTCACGAAAAAGACATTAGAGCACATTATCTGATTTTGAATGTAAAAATATCACCAATTGAAATTTTTATTGGGTATTATAGAAAAATTTAAAAGCTGAAAGTTTAACGCGCTGCAGGTCGTAGGGTAGCTATGTATTTTCAGTACGTAGCTATGTAGAATTCTAATGAATCTGCAGGTACATATAATTTCTTGAATTCAATAATTTAAAGCTTACAATCATCGAGCCATTGAGATTCAGCCAAGTCATCCACAATAACCAGTTCGAAATCATAAATGCCCACAAATGATCGCGACTGGTTCAGATACTCAACTGTGGCATCCAAATTTGAATAGTTGCGGTCAGCAATCACCACTAAATTAAAATACAAACCACAAACCACAATATTGTAGCTGTTTACAAGCTTCAGATAATACAGATAGAACTAGTACGTGATGGTGTGAGATTTGTCCATAATTTTGATCCCAAAATAGATAAGTGGTCTCCAAATCGACTCCAATATACATCAAACGAGACGTCCTTCCCAAGAAAACTTATCATTCCGTTTCCGTAGCCAGTTTCTGAAACGGAGCGTAGTACTCATGGGCAGAAAAGCATGCCGCAAATGGAACTACCTACCGATTCTCATTAAACAAATTGAATTGATTGTAAAAGTTTGAACTTACAGATTACGAAAGTTAACTTACTTTCGGTCAAAACACACTTCTAAACTACCACCAGATTAAACGAATTTAACATGAATATCTCCATTTGGAACTTTGGACAAAGCACATACAGTAATTCGTTAACTCCTTTAATCCGGTGTAGGCATACACCCTAAAGTGCACGCTAAAAAATGACGTGGCCTACACATTTTCAAAGGTTGACTGGGTTTTTCCACACTGAGGTCAACTGCAAAACACGGACAGACGATCCCAAACACCAGCAATACGACTGCAGTGTGGTGCCACAACCCCATGGTATTTATCTCCGTGCAAAAACTAAAACAACAAAAATTACAAATTAACAGCACCGTAACTGCACTAAAAAAATTCAGATATGTTGAACTAGGATCTGTTACATTATGTTTATATTAACTTGTAGCCTAGCGGTTTTAGATTTAATTTTCACGGAAAGCTATAGGTCTTTATGGAACTATCTCCCTGAATTTCCAATCTGCCTCCGATAGCCAAATGTTACTTTAAAATTAATAACAAGACTCAATAATGATCAAGTTTTCGAACTGGATCCTATCAGAAAGAAACAAGCCGTTTCTCTTGAAATTCAAAATATCAATACACAAAATGGTCATATGAAAGTGTTATTAAGGCTTACAGTACCACAATTCATCTTACCTTTTCCTGAAAGTTACTCTGAAACCTAAGCCGACCAAGAAATATGATCTATCCGCAAATGAAAGCTGAAATATGTATATACTTCAAACAAATTAATACTACCTTGATAAACAATCAAAAATTTACCCACTTCACATCCATTAGGTGAAAAAACACTCGGCCAAAGTGCTGAACCTTAACAGGACGAAACCAAACCATTGGATTTGTTATTTTATTCAGTTTCATCAAGAGCACATAATTTATAGGCGCTCACTAATATAGAACAAGAGTGACACACTCTCATAGCCAGTGGTATAGCGCAGGCAAAAATGTGCTCGTCGAAGTACTTGTTCAAGTTCACGTACACAGTCGCATTGCCAATCAGAATAGCATCTTGCTTTTGATTGGCCGTATAATTGTTTAACAAAAC
>JASANF010017916.1:0-24457 GCA_030248245.1 Trissonchulus sp. WLG1_4
GGTTATAGCACGCTACTAATACACTAAACTAAAAATTACAATACGTTGTGAATGCGTTAACCTGAGCGGCCTCCAGTAAAAATATATAGGTACGACGATCAAAAATTACAGTTGTGTACAGCGTCGGAGAAAAAAATTTAAATTTGACAAAAATTTTGGTTAATTAGAACATGAAGTAAAATATTTCTTAAATTGTCTTACCGGAAATTAAAAAAGTTATAAAAAAGTATAGATTCAAAATTTTGAATAAAAGTTATAATTTAAGTTAAAGTTAAGGGGGTAATTGCGTTTTTAGGTGTTTTTTTAAACTACCATAACTGCACTTAACCTCAACAAAAACTAGAGCGGTCTTTTTTACATTTTTTTACACCTTCTAGCTTTAAAAAACTATATTTAAAAGCAAATTATCTTTTTCAATTTTACTGCTGCTATCATTTGAATACGCCCCATCAGCGTTTTTTTTGACTAATTTTTGCGTCACAGTTATGAAACTCAAGATCAGCCAACAACTGCTAAACTTTTTGCAGTTATGCACTGATATAATATCCCCACCCGTTTTTTTGATATAGTTGATAAATCGTTTCTACGTTGAGAAAATGACATTTACGTGCAAAAATCACGTAATTTGACTTTTCTCTAAAATTTTCCAAAGCCCATAACACCGACCCTACAAACTATTTTTAGAAAAGGAAAAAAACGGGTGGGGATGTTTTCCTAAAGATAATGTGGTTAAAGTTTCGAAGCCGTAGTCGGTTTTTAGCTTGAGTTCTGTGGGCGCAAAAATTACACTGAAATGTCAAAAACCACGAAAACGACATTACCCCTTTAAGAAATTGGCGGAATTTAAGTTAAAGTTAAAGTATGGGTGCTTGAATTTAAATTAAGTTAAAGTTAAAGTAAGACCCTTAACTTTTTTGAAGTTAAAGTTAAAGTTAAAGTAAGACCCCTAACTTTTTTAATTTTAGTTAAAGTTAAAGTTTAACTTTTTTGCCCTAGGGGGTACCCCCCACTCTACTCAGTTCGATAGTCTACCGTTATTTTAATAGTGCTCTGGACTTTTAATATTAATAATAGGAGACCCCAAAAAATTCTAATATATATCAATATTAATATTAATAGAAGCGCGATTTTAATTTTAATATTAAATCGCCAGTCAAATTTCTTTTAATATTAATATTAATATAAATAGTTTTTCTGATTTTATTTTTTAATGTTAATATAAATAGAAGCTTAAAATTTTTTTAATATTAATATTAATATAAATATGAATTGAATTTTCACGCTAAGGCTCAATAAAACATCGAAAACACAATTTTCAGGGATTATACAAGTAAGATTGCACGTCATTGACAACGTGACAGCCTAAACGACTGCCTATGCAAGAACTATTAAAAATATAGCTATTTTTAATATTAATAGTGCCCATACATTTTAATATTAATATTAATATAAATAGTGTACCTAATTTATTTTTAATTTTAATATTAATATAAATAGCCAACCTAATTCATTTTTAATTAAATATTAATATAAATAGCGCAGTTCATTTATTTTTAATATTAATATTAATAAAATAATTACAAGACTAGTGCGTTTAGTTTAGACTAGTTCGACAACATACATAAATTTCATGGCATTTGAATGTTAATCTTACTGATTTAAAAAAAATTCAGTTAAAATTTACATGTAAAGAGATTTGATCTGACATGGGCTGATTATAGTTAGTCACGAAGGGTCAAGTTTAAAAGACGTCTAGCGGACGATAGGAATGACGTACAAACATGACACTTACATCAATCGTCTTGATTTAAGGAGCGCTTTCAAATGAGTGGTCACATGACCTTGTCACGTGAGCATACCCCGAGATTTATATTTCGGGGTAACCTGAAACGCTATGTAGTCATGTGACCCCTCTTTTGAAAGCCCTGCTCGCCAACAATCCAATGATGCTGTTCGTTAGTCTGTCCGAGTTTTTAAAGGCCAGTTATGGCGCCTTAAAGGACATGAGGAAAAAGAACACATTTCGTAATTTAGTAATTACGATTTAATTATGACAAAAGTGTTCTATGGTTAGGAAACCTTAAAATCCTCATAACTTTTGTTATGGGGGTCGCAGCCACTTGGGAATTTCACCATTCGATCGGTGAGACAATGCGCTTCAAAATGAGGGGTCACATGATCTGCTTACGGCAAGTTGACGTAGTACTGACCTTGGTTCCCGGACAAAAACCGCTGTAACTTGGTTTATGCTGTTTTGTCAGCCATATGAATGGTGAAAATATCATACGCCAGGGGTTTCTGAAATCACTGCGAAGACGAAACCTGCTTATTATCATTATCATTATTATTAGGTTAATATGTATTGTAAATGTATTGTAAATATATTGTAAATTGTAATAAAACAAGTCTAGTGCGTCTTGTTTAGACTAGTTCGACCATGTTGTATATATCTCAGTTAAGTCTATTTATGTTACATTATTTAAAAAATGAGCAAAAAAAATTGAGTTTTTGCCTAAATTCATGTGTTTTGGGATTTGATCACCCATGATGTGATCTGTAGTACAGTCAGCCCTTTTTATGAAATTTTTCAGGGGCCATTACTTTTGATACGGAAGTGGGAGAATAATAATTTTAACGTTGAGAGTAAATTGTTAGAGTTTTCACATGATGGGTGACATAGCTTTTAACTTGACGTTAAGCTTGCGTCATAATTTAAAATTGGAAACTTAAACGTTTAAACGTGAATGGTATACGTCAAGTAAGGTATCATTCAAAAGCGCCTACTGTTCTGAGCTGAAAGGCACCAATTTTATGTTTTTACGTTAACGCTGAGGCAAGTTATGATGGTTCGAATATTTGAGAATTACATGACACTATAATAATATCATCTTACATTCGTCGTGGTAGATGTTCGAGCCCGAAAATGTCAGTATGAAATTTTTTCATTTTTTTCAAACCCGTTTAGCGGTTAAACGGTTTCCTTTACGAACAGACCTTGAATAGAAAATTTTTTGGCTACGCTGTCGGCTAGCTGATAACGTAAAAATGACGTTTCTGTGTTGAGTCGATCCTGAGTTATTATCGTAATTATTTTTTAGCAAGAAAGTTTATATAGTATAGTAAGGTAAATATTGTAAATATTGTAAATATATTGTAAATATTAAAAGTATTTTTAATAACGATTTTAATATTAATATTAATTATTAAAATAACGGTATTCGATAACCGGTGCTCAACTGAGGGGAGGGGGGGTACCCCTCCCCTCATTTCAAGACACTAACAAAGACCTTGCGCTACCCCCCCCCCCTCAGTTCAGTACCCCGTCTCAGTTGAGTGGGGGTACCCCCCCCCTCAGTTCAGCACATGAACGGAAGTCTTTGTTAGTGTCTTGAAATGAGGGGGGTACCCCCCCCTCAACTGAAGACGGGGTACTGAGTTGAGTGAGGGGGGGTACCCCCCTCAGTTGAGCACCGGGTATCGAACTGAGTAGGGGGTCTTCAGTTGAGGGGGGTACCGCCCCCCCTTCAAAACCGTACATAAACGGGCTATTTCGCGCTCCGCATTGGACGCCCGCCCGTAGGCATAATAGGAAGAGTGTCATACTCTTCCTATTATGTACTCTTGCTACCAGCGATTACTAACCAGACAACCACTCCATCGAACATCATTGGGGCACCCCTTTTACAGTCATGGTGCGCTGTTGCAAGAGTACATAATAGTGTCTCGCTCTATATATATAGAAGAACAGTCCGTTTCAGTACGTGTCTTCACGCGACTTCAATAATGAGAAACTTCCCCTTCACTTTGATGTATAAACTATATACTTCTGCCAGTATAAAAAGCCTATATTTGAATAATTGGATTAGTAGTTATACTTGTGCATTTGATTGACCGCTAGAAAAGATTGTGTAATTATACAACACCCCAAATTTTGAAATTTTGAGGTCCAGACATAAAATTTTTTACCCACCCGGATCGCCGACTCGGAGTTTCAATGTCGATCCAATCCGTTGATACGATCCAACCCACATCACTAATTGGGAACGGGAATGTGTAATTGGTTCCACCAAGAGTACATAATAGCGTCTCACTCTATATGGAAGAAGAGTGAGACACTCTCCAGCCTGCCTGTGTTCTAGCACAGGTAGATGCGCTGGTCGTTTTCAGGCTACATGTTGACTTTCTGTGTAACATTTGACTGGCCAATCAGGAACGAGCTCATATTCTCTGATTGGCAGACGCCTGTGCACGTGCTCCAATCATAAAACGGGATAGGATAAAAGGTTCTTCTTCCATATAGAGTGAGACGCTATTATGTACTCTTGGTGGAACCAATTACACATTCCCGTTCCCAATTAGTGATGTGGGTTGGATCGTATCAACGGATTGGATCGACACTGAAACTCCGAGTCGGCGATCCGGGTGGGTAAAAAATTTTATGTCTGGACCTCAAAATTTCAAAATTTGGGGTGTTGTATAATTTCACAATCTTTTCTAGCGGTCAATCAAATGCACAAGTATAACTACTAATCCAATTATTCAAATATAGGCTTTTTATACTGGCAGAAGTATATAGTTTATACATCAAAGTGAAGGGGAAGTTTCTCATTATTGAAGTCGCGTGAAGACACGTACTGAAATGTTTTTAGACATCCGTGATGTTAATGTTTGCACATAAAAACAATTTCTCAACAATGTTTTAGTTAACACAAGCGTTAGCGTTTTGTAAATTAACTATTTTTCCCTTCGAAATTTAAATTGTCATTTAGTTCAGTCAGTCGCAGTCAGTGATAAGTTAACCCCTAATTAGGTTTCTTTTCTTCGACCAAACAGGCACATCATTTTTTCGAAATTGCCTTTACCATCAAGCATTAACCCTCTTATAGCCCCTGAAAGCCCCTTATAACCCTCTTCTTGCAACATTTGTGAAAATTTTTCCGACCCGCGAAAACTGGAACCTGAAGAAATTGTTGACAAGGGTCCCCCCTTGGTTTTTATAGCCCGGCCAAAAAAATTTCTGATACGTCTCCAATTGAGAAAATTTGGCCTCAAAATTAAAAAATTCTAAAAATTTATTATGGGGGCTGCCGCCCCCAGACCCCTGCAAACTCTGTGGCTTACTATTCCTTGTTATTAACTTCCATGGAAGCCTATGCATGTCTACTAGAGTACATTATGCTGTATTTACTTGTGTAATACAGTCTGATATGAAGTTCCCACCTTTTGTTTTTAATTTGCCTGCCGTAAAATTTTTTGATTACGTCTCCAGATGACCAAATTTGCCCAAAAATTGAAAAAACCTCCATTTTTTCTGAGGGCTGCCGGCTGCCGCCCCTAGACCCTCGCTACAGTTAGTTTATTTTATTTAAATGACCATATATTCACATTTTGTTATGTAAGCCACTTTGCCAATAAGTGTAAAAATAATAGGATTCTGGGGGCTGAGGCCCTCAGACCCCGCAATAGTGAGTTTAAACAATTGAGCAAAAGAGTGGGCGAGGTGCGACCTAGGGTTGTTTCAATTATTTCATTTAATCATTGAAACCCACTTTCAATTTCAATTTCAATATCAATTATTAATTGAGATTGAAATTGAAAATAATTAGCCTAAAAATTTATAATGGTATTGAAATTGAAAATAATTTGGTCAAAAATTGATAATGGTATTGAAATTGAAAATATTTTAATTGAAATTGAAATTGAAACTATGCTTTCAATTTCAATATCGATTATGCTGGGCTGGTTGACTTCACAGCATGTCTGTTGCTGAAAAGAAGTCTTGTCTGTATGCCTGTTTGTACTTTGCATGTACATAGCATGTGTTGGTGAACAGCCATGATTGAAACGTAATTGATATTGAAATTGTCTAATTTCAATTATTATTTTCAATTGAGCGTAGGTCTCTGTATTATCAGCTTGAACCTTTGTTATTGTAAACACATTACGATTTCTTTCAGTACCTTTGTTAATAAACTGTCAATAGACTGGACTCAGTTTGGTCCGAAGTTTAAGAATGGATATCAGGTTAGAATAAAACAAGCAGCCCCTAAAAGGAGCAATCTTCCAACCCGGAGATTCACATAACAATGATGTAACAAACGGGTTGTAAGCGGAGTCTATAGAGCTAGGAGTTGTATTATCTTGAATGATACTTAAGTCTAAAAAACTTAGGGCCTATTCCTTTACCGGATTAAACGGACTGGACTTATTTTAGTCGGAGGTTTAGGAATTGCAAATCGGGTTAGACGGACTAAACGAGTTAAAATAAGTCAGCGGCTTAATTTTATTCTGACCCCTTTCCAAAACTACCACTGGACAAAACGGATTTAACATGCACACTTTACCTTAGCGTGTATAGTTAAGTCCGTTTAATCCAATTAAAAAGCAGCGCGCTAAAGTCCGTTTAATTCGGACGTTTTGGAATGGCATTTTTAAGTTTAGTTTAGTTTATGGTTTAGTCAGATTAAAATTAACCTTTAATCCGGTGAAGGAATAGGCCCTTAGTAAAACATAGCAATTACGCTGATCTGTATTTCTGTGACTACATAGTGCATAGCAGATAACAGAAGGACTGCATAGTGCATAACAGTACAATGGCTTAGTAGCTTAAACGTTCCAACACAACTTTTACAAAAAGTATTGACACCAGATTGCCAAAAATTATGCTATTCACCGAGACTAGAAGTATAACATGTTTGCAGTAAGTTAGTTTGAGTGGCGTCACATGGTTAATCGGCTATTGAAAAAAATTTACATATTTTAACTTATATACACTTTTACTGAGTGCATAGGTAGTCCCAAGAGTACATAATAGCTTCTCACTATATAGAAGAAGAGTGAGACACTCTCCAGCCTGCCTGTGTTCTAGCACAGGCAGATGCGCTGGTCGTTTTCAGGGCAGGGTTGTTTCAGTTAACTGATAACTGATTACTTTTTTTATTTTAGTAATCAGTTAAAGCAAGAGTACATAATAGGAAGAGTATGACACTCTTCCTATTATGCCTAGCAGCGCGCGTCCAATGCGCAGCGCGAAATAGGCCTTTTATGTACGGTTTTGAGGGGGGGGGTACCCACTGCGACCCCCCTTTTCAAAATCCTGGCTACACTCCCCTACGTTATGGTTATAGAGTGGTGGGTCAAAGTGGGTCGCGGGTCGGGTTTTACGGCGCGGGTTGGGTCGCGGGTTACCCACGAGTGTCGAGCCGCGGGTTGGGTTGGGTCGCGGGTCGAAAATTTCGACCCGCGTCCACCCCTGCTAAGGGCAGATTCCTTCATCAAATTTAAAGGTTAATTTTAATCGGACTAAACGGTTAAAAAATCAAGCTTATGATTTCCATTTAGAAACCTCCGGATTAAGCGAACATAACTTTAAGCGCGGTGTTTTTTGGTCGGACTAAACGTATTTTACGGACAAAAAGATTTTACTGAACGGACTAAACTAATGTTAAGCGTGCATGTTGAGTCCGTTTAGTCCAGAGTGGTACTTTTGGAATGAAGTCAGACTACAAGATTTGTCATTCCTAAGCCTCGGACTTGATTAAGTCCAGTCCGCTTAATCCGGTAAAGCAATGGGCCTTAAGAGGTGTCATGTTTAGCTATATATGTTGGCTTTAAAATATTTTGGTGCCGCGTTCTATGTTCGAAGAATATCCTCAGCACTGTAAGCATGTCGCAACGAGTTCTATCCAAAATTGATTTAACTCTACTCGCAAAACGTGCTTGTTGTAAACTTAAGCCCGGTTCATACTTGTCCTCAAGGACACAGGGCCAGGGACAAGGACAAATTTTGGTCAGCTACTGTGAATAATTGACACAAGCGTTCTGGCTAATTTTTTGCATACGATTTGCAAGTGACCCAAACTTTATTCATGTGAAAAGTTGGCTTATTTGGTCAGGCAGTTTTCTTGGAATCGCTTAAGGACAAAACGATAGGGACAAGGAAAAGGACGAGTATGAAAAGGGCTTTAAGGGGGTAGTGTCGCGAAAGCAGTCGACTTTGCTTAACTATAAAACAATTTTAGAAAAAGATACGACATCGTTCTTTATACATTTTGAAAATATATGTTGAGGCAAGTATTTTCGCCAAGTTTCATCAAAATTGATGCAGTATACTGTTTGCAGTGAGGTCGTAAAGTCGGAAAAATGACGTTTTAGAAACCTATTCACATTCGATTTTTTCGTCACAATTATCAACTTATTTGTTTAGTTTGTTTACATAGACTAAAAGGACATATGTTGTAGTTTATGCACACAAAATTTAGTGCAAATTGCTTGAGTGGTTGCGGAGTAATACCTGTTTGAACTGTGAAGCTGTGCGTAAACAGTGAAGTACTCACAGCAATAATGATAAATTGTGAAAAATTTAGACGCTTATTTTAAAATCGAAAGAAAAACGAACCTTCATTTTTCTTTTTTCTTATTTGTGGCAAAAAACCGTGCGTCGACACGTTATGTGTGCTTCACAAGCTGGCCAATCTGATATCTGGCTGAATTTTTTGAATTTTCATGTCCTTATTGTGTGATGTCTGGCTTACAATCGGTGATTGGTTCAAGATATTGGTAGATATTGGTAGTCTACTGTCTGGCAGTACTTATTTAACACAGTATAGCGTTGGACTAGTTTCTCAGTGAACGTACAAGTTCAAAGCAAAAAGATCTTTTTTTGCAACCTATGAGCAAAACTGCTTTCGCGACACTACCCCCTTAAGGGGGGGGGCTACCTGTATGTATATGTAAGTGAAAATTTTAGGTTCTCCGATTCGCTTCAAATTTGCACATAATGTAGCCACAGGGAAGGCGAATCGCAGCTGTAACAAATTGAAACCAATGCTATTGCCAATTTTTTACTAGTGACTTAAAAATTTAATTTTACGTGTAAACAAGAGTTCATAATAAGAAGAGTATGACACTCTTCTGGATCCCAGCTTGGCCGCCGCGGACATGCTGCGACCATTATCTCCCTAAAAAGGCCACAACTGTGGGGGGGTACCCCCCTACGCGAATGAAGGCATAGCCCTCAACTGTGGGGGGGGACCCCCCCACGAATCAGACCATAGGTCTCAAACGTGGGGAGGGGACCCCCCACAAATGAGGGTATACCCTCAAATGTGGGGGGGGACCCCCCTCACGTTTGGTGCAACCTAAAAAATGCCCCGGAGACGCCCCGCCGCCGCTTTTTGAGGTAAAATTGTGTTCCTAGGGGTATTTTGAGGTGCTGAACTCGAATCTGGGGCTCATTTTTGTCACCGCGGACCCAGTCGACCCCCACAGGCTACAGTACCAACTTGGGGTCATTTTTTCAAAAATTGAAATTTTTCATGTTTAAGGGGGTAGTGTCGCCAAAGCAGTCAACTTTGCGCGACTGTAAAACTTTTTTAGTGAATGATAAGACACCGTTCTTCATATATTTTAAAAATATATGTCGAGGCAAGTATTTTCGCCAAGTTTCATCAATATTAATGCAGCATACTGTTAGCAGTGAGGTCGCAAAGTCGGGAAAAGGACGTTTTTAAAACCTATTCACAATCGATAATTTCGCCACAATTATTAATCTGTTTGTCTAGTTTGTTTACGCAGACTAAAAGGACATATGTTGTAGTTTATGAGTTTATTGAGTGGTTGCGGAGTAATACCTGTTTGAACTGTGAAACTGTGCGGAAACTGTGAAGTACTCATAGCAATAATGATAAATTGTGAAAAATCTAGACGCGTATTTTAAAATCAAAGGAAAAACGAACCTTTGTTTTTTTTCTTAATTGTGGCAAAAAGTTGTGCGTGGACACGTTATGTGGACTTCACAAGCTGGCCAATCTGATATCTGGCTTAATTTTTTGAATTTTTATGTTTCTATTGTGTGATGTCTGGCTTACAAATTGTGATTGGTTGAAAATATTGGTAGATATTGGTGGTCTAGTGTCTGGCAGTAATTATTTAATACAATATAGCATTGGACTAGTTTATCAGTGAACGTACAATTTCAACGCAAAAAGCTCTCTTTTTGCAAAATATGAGCAAAACTGCTTTGGCGACACTACCCCCTTAAGCGTTACAACACAAGTAAGGTTCAATACAAAATTCGGGCAATATCTACAAAATTTTTTAAATTATAAAGTTAGTTGAGGTTTTTTAGTGCGGTAAACTTATTTTTGATGTTTTTAGCAGGTTTTTCCTTCAAATTAGACGTCAGGTTTAGGCATAGCGCTTCTCAGAGCTCAGGCTTAGTGCTTAGGCCTAGGGGCGCAACTGAGGCGCCAAAAAAGATCATTTTAAATGTTTTTTAGTGCGCTCAGTTCATTTTTGGCATCTTTTAAGGGTAAAAACGTTGATTTATGGCTTTTCAAAAAATTCAAGTTTTGTCGAAAATCATATATATATAAATTTTCATCATATTCGGGCTTATTGTCGGAAATTATCACCATTAGAGTCATAATATCAGTCTGCAGTTTGATCACCATAAGGTAACACATATTTAATCTGCTGCTTTTGCAAAGCGGAAAGCCACCCCCAGTCAACATAACATATATCCAGAATTAGACTTGTCCTAAACACTAGCGTTGAGAAGAATAAGGTTAAGGGGGGGGCTACCCAAGTTCTCCAATTTTGCTTATTTTCACATATGTTACTCCCCCAAGTTACCCCAACCTCAGATAAGAACAATTAAGCTTGAAAGTGCACTTTTGGTTCGGTGCCTTTGTCAGTGTATTTACATAGGCAAAAGCACGCAAAAAAGCCTAAAAGTAGCCCTTAGACGGACAGCTCTAACACAAACCACATTAAGCCAATCAAGCTGAAACTTGTTATAGTAGTAGCTCACATGTATGCGCAAAATCATGTGATCCGGATTTTCGATATGTATTTTCAATTCTAAAATCGACGGCGAAATGTGAAAAAATGGCCGTTTTTTGGGCCCGCCAAATTTGAGTGATTTTACATTTTGCGTCACTGCTCAGGCCATGGGCAACAATTTAAAAAAATGGATCATAGAGGTTGAGATATGACATTAGGCTATCGAATCATGTAAAAATCAGCTTCGTCAGTATTAACAAAAATTTCGAGTAAACGAACGCTTTGTGAGAACAAAAAACTTTTTTTTGCGCCTATGATTTGAATGTTTGGGCGCCCCTAGTGAAAAATTGGCAGAAGCACTGGTTCCAGTTTGTTACATTTGCGACGCGCCTTCCCTGAGGCTACATTGTGTTTGTGTGCAAATTTGAAGCGAATCGGAGAACCTAAAATTTTCACTTTGTAGGTAGCCCCCCCCCCTTAAGGTGGCACGCCTGAAATGTGGGTTTTGGCCATTATTTTGAAAAAGCGCAAAAATAAACAATTTATTCTTCTATATTTAAAAATAAATTTTTTCGGCCGCACCATAAAAGCCAAAAGGGAGTCCTTGTGTAAAAAATTACTAGGAAAAAATTTCGGCGGGAATTGCCCCCATGCACCCCTGGGTACGCCCTTGAATTATTGCATAATTTTTATACTGGCATATTCGAAAGCTGGCGCTCTCGAATTATTCTCGCGAATAGTTGACTACAGTTCAGGCCTAGGGCTGATTTAGATTCAAACATCAGCTTTGAATTCAAACAATTTGAAAACACACACGCACACTTGCACATTTGCAGCCTCGTTGTGAGAAAAGAAGCATCAATTAAACAAATTTGGATTCTTCTAAAAAATGTAAACTTTGTTCTAGCATATATTTTATCATAGTGAAAACGTTATCAGTTTTTAGAAATTTGAAAAAAATTATACAAATTTTGTAATTTGGTCCGAAAATTGGGGTTAAATGCAGTTGGGGGGGAAAAATAGTGGACCTATTTTTTTGAGTAGAGCACCTGGGGGGAAGCATTTTTGCTTCAAGAACCCCTATTTCATTTTTTGGATTTTCTGAGATATGACCCCCCGAAATCTGAACCCTCAGTGAGGGACGCTTTCGCAATTTTTTTCCGAAGCCCTTGTTTTTTCCGTTCTAATTGTGTCTAAATGGTGTCAGATTATTGTTTACAATTTTTTAGAATCAAAACAAAGGCTATTTCAACGGTTTCCTGCCGAAAAACTGGCCAAATTCGCAGAAACGTCCAATTTTTGACCAAATTCAAACTTGGCCTTAATTTAGGCTTGGGCTTAGGCTTAGGGCTTAGGCTTAGCATGGGGCTTAGGCTTAGGCTTAGTATCAGGCTTAGGCTTAGGCTTAGGTTCAGGCTTAGGTTCAGGCTTAGGCAATAAAAAATCGAAATTTACAGAAAAAATCCTGCCAGCTTAGCCTAGAGATAGAGAATCTTGCCAACTAAGCCTAGACGATGCCTTAAAACATCATAACGCACTCAAAACTATCCAAAAACAAAGATTATTGCCATTTTTGGCTTCGAACTTTGGCCTACGTTCACTTCCTAAAACACTGAAAATGCAATTTTCAAGGGGTCATAGCTCACAAAATCCAAATTTGTGAATAGGGGTTCTATTACAAAAAATGCTTCCCTCACGGTGCTCTACTCCAAAAAATAGGTCCACTATTCCCCCCCCCCAACTGCACTTGATCCGAAAATTGAGGTACCCGAACGACTTTTTGCGTCCCCGAACTGACTTGTACCCGAACCCGAACCCGAACCGAAAAAACAACCCGAACCGTACCCGAACCCGAACTTTCGTCCCAACACTACTCAAAACTATCCAAAAACAAAGATTATAGCCATTTTTTGGTTCGAACTTTGGCCTACGTTCACTTCCAAAAACACTGAAAATGCAATTTTCAAGGGGTCTCAGAAAATCCAATTTTATGGATAGGGGTTCTATTACAAAAAATGGTTCCCTCAATGCACTCCAAAAAATAGGTCCACTATTCCACCCCCCCCCCCCAACCGCAATTGATCCCTTTTCACTTAATATTGCTGCATTTTTAGAAACTTTGCAAAATCGAACAAAAATTTTGGACGTGGTTACTTGAATGTGAATTTCTGCGAAACCCGCCTATCTACTCTACAGTGTGTATATACATATATTTTTGCAAAATTCTGAATCATCTTCATGTTTATTGTCAAGTGTATATACTTGCGGGCGACTTATTTGAACCAAATATACTAATGTTTGTCTTTTTTGCGTTAAAATTTGTTAGTCAGCGACTCCCCAAATTTTTTTTGGCTACGCAACTGTATATATACATGTCAGAAATCAGCATGTATATAACATGTCAGCATGTGTATGTATACTTTTTCATGTTCAAGTTCTCAGTAGCAAGTCTGGCGAATCTTATCGTAATTCATGGAAGAAGTTCAGAAATTGAGCGACCAAGAATTACGTGATGCACTAATTGAAATCGGTGATAATCCAGGTCCAGTCACGTGCACTACGCGCAGCGTTTATGAGAAGAAACTTGTTAAATTGCTTGTAAGTTTGTTATGTAAAATATAATGTGTATGTTTCTAGTTTCGATTGAATGGAAACATTACATTTATATATAAATTTTCTTTATAAAAAATATACGCCAAGACTTCAACTTTTAAAAAAACTTCTAACCATTTGCATTTCACTATTAACTCCGTGGAGAGCACAAATTACGAAAAAAATTATTTTACGGCAAACTAAAGTAACCACCGGTATGTTATTGTTTCAGGCGACAAAAACCGAGTGTCCACAGTCTACCAATACGACTCCTTCCGGTTTGCCAGGCATTTTTAGCCATGTCAGAAAAAGTGGCCATTATCTGTTGCTCATTCGACACGCAGAACGACCGCCATTATCCACCGATGCCGGTTTCGATTTGGAGCTGACTCGTGCTGGGTATCTGGAGGTGCGCTTTTTTACCATTTTACTTTTTAGCTTTTTATTTTTACCTTTTAAACCTTTTTAGCCAACCTTTTCTCGTATAAAATTTTACACTGCATTTTGTAATCTATATACATACTTATCCGGCATACGATCCATTAATTTATAAGTTTTATGTAAAAGTGGATTTAGCTTCGGACTCTTTGGAATTGATAATTTTGATTGATTTAAGGCTTACATTTAGACAACGCACTACGCACGGAACAAACTCAGTCCTCACGAATTATGAAACAATAAAATTAATGTTGTGAAACATTTGTGCATTTAACGCAGAATATATTAGTTTCCCTCGTTTTTTTCTGGTATGACATGTCAAGTTGGAGAACTTTTAGAATTTTAATGATATATTTAGTCAGTGGAGTATGGCAAAGGGATTGCGAAGCTGGGTCTGAAGCCTGGCCGCTTGTTGTCAAGTCCTTTCAAGCGCTGTATTCAGACATTACAAGGAATTTTGGAAGGTAGGAGTTCAAAATTGTTAGACTGAGCACTGAAGAAAGTTATTTTTATTCAGCTATTTTCAAGTTAACTTGTATTCGACAGTTTTTGGCAGATGTAAAATAAATTCAAAAAGCAGGTGTCTGACATTTTATAGGTTCCAAAAAATGATATGGGGCTAAAAATTATATGAAAACTAAAAATTTGCCGCTGAGTCTGAGGTCTGTCATTATATACTCTAGAAAGGAGCGTAAAGCCGCACAAATGGGAAAAGGATCGGAATTTTGCATAAGATTAAATTGTTATAAAATAGTAATTTTCGTGGTTTTGTTAGTCAAAGTTGACGAAGCGTCGGCTAACGTCGTGGGAAGCCCACTCTCCTATAATTTTAAAGAATCCGGGGCAAGCAATCCCCACTAGGCTTGATTCTCCAGGTCTGTACAGTGTACGTGTATTGTAAAATTCAATTCCACTACAATAGCCATTTAAGGTGGTAGTTTCGTATGTGCAGTTTTTGTCGCGATTCGCTCTAACCAACGGCTAACTTTATGAAATTTGGCACACATATGAACCACTTTCAGGCAAACATATGGGCAAATTATTTGTTCTTTATAATCAGTTACACTATAGTTATAACAAAAAAAGTAGTGTTTTAGGCATTTTTTGGCTATTTTTACAATATTTCGTAATTTTTAAATAACTTTTTCTCAAACACAGTACTGATTTTCACTAAATTAAAAAAAAAGGAATCTAGATATTTTACTTAAGATCAGTTTGGAACGTTAAAACGCAAATTTAACTGCAACTGTTTTCAGGAAATTGACACTTTCTGAATTTAACTCCTATTTTCACTTTAAAATGATGTGATGTAAAATTCAAGCTACGCATAACTTCAAAACTCGGTACCAAACTGGATAAAGTTGTACTACAGTGTTGTGTCAAAACTCATCTTACCAACTGTTATATAACCAGGCTTATGAGCTCTGAAGTGTATCACCTCCATTTTTTGACAAAAAACGCTCGAAAATACGTGACAAGAGGTGATGTTTTATATTCGTTTTACCCAGCTTCCGTATTGTCGTTTGAATGTATTAGCGGTCATATTGGAAGACAATAGGTCACTTTAGACTATAGTGGTGGAATGTATTGCCATGGTTGCCATGGCAACGCATACGAGTTTATTATACTAAAATATACGTCATGTATATACTCGAAAGGGTCAATTTGCTGATTATGTCCGACATAATTGTGTGCAGTCTATATTCATAATATTTAACCAAAATGAAGAAAACTAAAATGTCTAGATTCCTTTTTTGCAATTATTGATAGGCATTGTACTTTTTGTTTTCTCAAGCCGAAATTCAAAAAAGTTCTGTTTTGAAGCTTAGATCTAAAGTACTGAAGCAATTTGAAAACTTATCCAAATGAAACTATGCATGTATTGAAACACCTACCGGTGAATTTAGACTAAATTGGAATTAAACTTCATCAAGTCACATTCTTTCTATATCAAACATAGAGCAAAAACATGAAAAAATGCAAAATTTGAGATTTCTCACAGCGTCTTTTGGATAAACTGTCAAAATTGTCAACAAAAGAAATACATGAGCTTACGGTACCATTTTTGGTCATTAAAATGCAAAAAACCGCTAATAAATAGCTTCGAAGACAACCGAGTAACAGCTCGTCAAAAAAAGCTGCATATACGAAACTACCACCTTAAGCAGCAAATTATAATGCAGTAAACACGATTTTATGCCTGAGAGGTGAGCAGCAACTGCAACAAATGAAGTGAATGAAATTATATGAACCGCAGTTAAAGTAGAAGGCAAATCACCATTGGTTTCGCCAGTTTACGATGCTTACAGAAATGCGGGAAGAGATTCAAAAACGTTTGAGACCTCACCCCCCGCCCCAGGCAAAATGACAGGGTCTAAGCGTTTTTTTATGGAATTTAAAATACGTTTTGCTTAAAAATGGTGTTGGTTTTTGCTTCATGGATTATATAGAATTGCGAAGTCTAGTTCAATAATGATTGAGACAGTGTTTGCTGAATGTTTAGGTGCCCGCTGGCCGGACTGTGCCATGAAAACCACGCCTATTTTGTTCGGAGCCAAAACCATTCTCAGCGATCCCAGGAGTGCCCAGACCTACGGCATCAAGCGCGGCCTGGTTCCCCTGATGAATGAGTATTTGTCCCGGCCTGATCCACCGCCTGGTCACTATCCGTTTCCCCAGGGCGTGGCCGGGTTTCATAGTTTTCTGGCCAAAGAGCTGGCAGCCGGAGCGGCCGAGGGGCCCGGCCTCTCCATCGCCGTCTCGCATGACGCTTTCATCTGGCTGCTGATGTGCTATCATTTCGGCATGAAGTCCACCACGAGAGAGGATTGGCCTGGCTTTTTGGAAGGCCTGCTGCTGTGGCAAGAGAATCCGGCTGAGTCTTCCAATCCGTCGGGCCGAGCTGCTGCGACTCGATCAAAAATTCCACAACCGCCACGCATTAAAGTAGCTTATCGTGATCGTGTAACCACCATCAATCCCGAAGATATCGAACAGGACTTAAGCGAAGGCGGTCAACTTTGATTTTGAACTATGCATACGTATATACTTACTATATTTTCTATGTTTGCTGTCGTTATCATTGTGATTTCTTCTATTGGTTTTTTTACGTTTATTGTGATTTGTGAAAGATGAAAGTGATGGAGTTGAAATTGAGTGAAATTGTGAAAACATGACCCCAATTATTGTTCTAATCTGCTTCACACTGAGCGTCTGATTGGTGTCTGTGTGCAAAGTATATAATATATATAGTCTTTGCATGCAATGTTTTTTAGAAAGGGATTCAATTTTTATGAAATAGACTTGAGAATCCCAGGCCAAGTCCTTGACATAAGTTAACTTTCTATGCCCGCTTTTATGCAGTTTATTTAATTTTGCAGTACTCTTGACACCAAAGTTATTGCTGCAATATGCATGAATCTTCAATAAAGTCCGATAGCGTCGTCCCTGATTGAAATTTAACTGCAGTAGGGGCCACTGGCCAGAGCAGGTTTTTTAGTAGATGTCTTCTTGAAACGCGTCTTTTTATTTTGCCATTGTCAAATATTTTTATGTCATGACTCATGATGTTTCGTTTCTGTTCAACTGCGGTTTGTGAGTGCCATAAAAAATTTTCCGAAAACACCTAATGTGGGGCGGTCTCGTCAGTTTCCTTCATTTCAGATCACGTTGAATCAGAATAGAGTAATTTATGTTATGTCGTTGTTTCGTAGAAAAAGGAAAAATACATAAAATCTGAATGGGTGGATCGTGGATGTGCTGTCAGTATTCATGGTTTTATAATAGATTTTAATTCTATTCATACAATCTTTAGGATTAATATTGTGTTTTTATTTTCCATTATTATTTTCTATATCATGTATCATGAGTATGCTGTAGTCTATTCACAATGGTCGTAGTGGTTCTGGACTTCAAGCAGTTCAAGATTTGAGACGTTCCGTTCAGATTGTCATTGAGGTTTCTCTTAATCAGGTAGACACTTGGACAGTCCTTTAAACGCTTCAAATTGCCTCAAAAAACAACAAAAATTTCAACTATTGACTTTTTTGACGTTTTTGCGTATTATAAAAACCGTTGAAAAGTTGGCAAAAGATCCTCAGTATTCTAATACATACTTTGTCAGTCCCCTTCCTGAGACTCGGAGCCAGGAACCCATGTGCAATGATTCTAAAGCTTTGAAAGCTACTGGATAGTAGTGTTTTTTCAGTCGTAATATTGTAGTCCATGAAATAAACCTTGTCATAAGCCTGGTGCGTGCGTGGCATAATCGTTGAGTAAATTTTTTGATTTCCAGTTGTTTGCTTTTTTAAAGTCACTGAACTTGCATACTATATTACACCACAGTAGGTACAGTAGTTTTATATATAGCTTTAATTTTGATAGTTCAAATATGTTTATTAAAAATATGTTCAGATATAATCAGCATGAATCCGCTATCCTAGTTAATCAAGCATTGTGATTAAATACTGATAATAGCTATGTTTTTGCAACAGACACGATCAAAATCAGATCGAGGGAGGTTCCTTGACATACTTTTAGGCCAAGTTATATGGGGGTGCACCAAAATCATGGCGAAACACAGCTTTTTATCGTAATTACAGCTTCGCTGATATATACTAGATTAGTAGATTTATCACAAAAACCACAGCTAAAAAGTCGCCAAACGTTGTTTCGGAAAAAATTTTGGACTATGTGGGCGCCCCCCCCCAGGTCATTCCCACTAAAAATATGCCCGAAGTTCCGAGTTTCACCAAGCCAGTGGGTACTGTAGTTGTTACGGTTGTGTGTTGCGTCAATGTGACTTATGTTTTATACATTTGTGGTATTAGGACTGTTAATAAACTGGAAATATTGCTCGGTAAACGACAAGCGTGTTTTAAACGCGTAACGTTTTAGTGAGAGGCCACGTTTTCATAAGCTTCCCAGCATGCATGGGCGTGGGGGTTGTTGGACCCCCCAGACGGCATCTTCCACCCCCACCCCCCAGACAGACAGGTATTTCACCCCCCCCCCAGAATGTTTTGAAGGTTGCTCACGAAGCAAAAATGGTGGCTCACGAAGCGAAATCGGTGGCTCGCGAAGCGAAAACAGCCGGAAAAGTTGCTCCGCACACACCCCCCCCCCTCCCAGAATTCGGTAGCTGCCCACGTATATATGCTTCCAAGTAATGCCGCACCCCGTATATATTATGTTAATAAGCAAATTCTGATAGTCAAATAAGGTCCGGTTCATTCGGGTCCTTGAAGGACAATTATCTTTTGGGTCAGTTGGTCTCACTTGTGACAAAGCAGGTTTTCAGCATGAACTAAATCTATTCATTTACATAATTGTGATCGAACGGGATCCTGAATCTCGAGGGTAAAATCACGATTCGCAAACGTAAATCTCGATCAGGGCCCGATTTATCGAAGCAAAATGTTCGTCGTTGAAATTGTTCTTCGTTCAAAATGTTCGTCATTGAAAATTTTGGATTGATCGAAACATTTTCAATGACGAATATAACACGTAATTATAGGACAAATGTTCGTCGTTGAAAAACAAATGTTCGTCGTTGAAAAACAAATGTTCGTCGTTGAAAAACAAATGTTCGTCGTTGAAAAATCAAATGTTCCTCGTTGAAAATGTTCGTCGTTGAAAAAACAAATGTTCGTCGTTGAAAAACAAATGTTCGTCGTTGAAAAACAAATGTTCGTCGTTGAAAATGTTCGTCGTTGAAAAAACAAATGTTCGTCGTTGAAAAACAAATGTTCGTCGTTGAAAAACAAATGTTCGTCGTTGAAAAACAAATGTTCGTCGTTGAAAAACAAATGTTCGTCGTTAAAAAATTTTCAACGGCGAACATTTCAACGGATGTCTTGAGCTCCGTTGAAATGTTCGTCGTTGAAAATTTTTTCAACGACGAGCTTTTGTCTTTTAGAACATATATAATAATGTTCTAAAAAACCAAAGCTCGTCGTTGAAAAAATTTTCAACGACGAACAATTTCAACGACGAACTTTCAACGACGAACATTTGTTTTTCAACGACAAACATGTGTTTTTCAACGACGAACATTGGTTTTTCAACGACGAACATTTGCTTTTTCAACGACGAACATTTTCAACGACGAACATTTGATGTTTCGATAAATCGGGCCCAGGACTCCGAACTTCAAAGCTGTTTGATCTTTAGATTTTATTTAGATCAGTTTTTAAATTGGAACTGTTTGAGGGCAGAGCCATTGCGGAAGATGCAAGAATTAGTACAAAATTACTTATATAGTGCATTTACAGTATATTATAAGTTTATAACTGTGAATGGTATAAAGTTACATCGGCGACGATAAGTGCGCATTTAGTCTGACAACTGTCCAGACCAAAGTCATACTATAGTTTTTGGTAGGTTGTATTTCAGGTTTCATTTCGGTGCCATGTCTGATTTAAATGAAGATATCCTGGATCTTTTGGATGAGCTGCTACACACCACATACTCTGTCAAGGGACAGTTAAAAAGTTGGTCTGTTACATAATTCTTTGTACCGCTATCTATCGCAACTATCATTCTTGTATAAAATGTAATTAAGGATAAAAAAGCAATGTATGGTGCTGTCTGCTGTGCTGTGTCACATTCTTTAGCTTCAATTAGTATAATGTCTAATTAATATTGATAATAAAAGATTATGAGACTGTTAGGCTATGAATTTTTCTGCAATATGTATAATTTTTCGAGTCAGCGAAATGATTCATATTGTGGTAAACTTTTTGTTTAAATATAAATACTCGCCTACAGCCCCTGGTTTAATTTTTACCATAACCAGATCCAATAAACTAGTGCTATATAGTTGTATGATCCTATGACACACCGGCTCTTTTTCGTGTTAGTAATTTTTCAAGTTTACTGTACCTTATATTGTTAATTGACAGATTTGGCATCGGCGACCCACGAACCTTCGAATTCGGCCGACCTTGATATTGACGCGTTCTGGAAAAATTATGGTATGGTCATTTGCTCAGCTGCCAGGCTCAAAACTCTTTGTCGACCACAATAATATTGTAGTTTGTACCAGACGTTATTGTATTGTATTAATTTAAGGAGAACCATCTGAGCGGTAATCAGGGTACGCACAAAAGCGCAATAATTATACCTCCTAACCGTAGAATACCATTTGAAACCAGTTGGTGCTCCATGAATCGGGACACACTTGAAAAGTAGTAATAATGATAAACTTATTATTTCACTATTAAAACAATTATATATGATAAATCCACTTTTATGGTGGAATTACTGATAACATGATATTGCCACGTGACTATCAGTGCACTGCTCGTGGTCGTGAGTCAATCTTTGGCAAACACGTCAAATTACTAAATTTTAAACTTAAAATCTGACTTGATGTCTGATTTTTGATATCTGACGTGATATAATGAGTTATAGCTGGGATTGTCTTAGGCAAACCTACACGGTGCCCCAATTTGATTCATTTTAGTACAACTTGATATATTATGAACTCACAAACTCGGATTTTTCCGGTGTTTGACAGATTTTGCAGTTTTACAGATATATAATACAAAAAGTCACAGGAATAAAAAATGAAGTCTAAAGCTGCCGTGATGTGTATTTTAGGAAATATTATTGCGGCTCTGTCCAAAGAAAGCACAAACTTATGTCTCATGTTCTCGCAAATGTCTGGATTCACGCTCGCGGTAGGTTTCTAATGTATTTGTATAATAGAGTGATAGAGGCATTTTTGTAGATGGCAATGCGACAGTTTGCTGTCATGGTGGTTTACTACTTTACATGTTGCAATTTTGACGTTGACTTGCTGGTTTGATTATCTATGGAACTGCGATACACCGCCATTTTTATGGTACATTAACGTTACAAAAATTATATTCATTGCTAAATTGATTTTTTGCTATTTTTGTTTCACTACTAGTAGTACGTCTAGTAGTTAGTAAGTTAGTTAGTAGTATATTTCGTAATTGTGACGATGTATAATAATACCTGCCATGAACGGTAGTAGTGGTAAAATGCCGCTTCTGAGCCAGGAGCCTATCTTTAACGTGTGTTTTTGGCTCCATTTTTACAGCTTTGGAGCAACCCCTCAAAAAGCATGACGCTTCTGAACCACTTTTTGCGGCGCCACGAGCCTATCTTTAACATGTAATTTTTGACTCAATTTTTAGTGATTTGGAGTAACCTTTCTAAAACCTATGCCGCTTCTGAGCCACTTTGCTACGGCGCCAGTAGCTTATCTTTGACATGCGTTTTTGGTCTTTATTTTCGCTGTTTTGGAGCACCCCCCTCTCAAAAACTATACCGCTTCTGCGCCACAAAGTACCACGGTTGGAGTGTATGCTTACCACATTTTTAGTTCCTGACGACCTGCCATAACCTTGACTCCTGATAGGGAGCAAGTCTTACCCAGATAACATGAGTCGTCTAAATGACTCGCCCAGATGTTTGTCATACCATTGGTCTTATAAAGTAACTACAGACTCGTCTAATTTAAGTTCTGAAGCAATAGATTACCCAGGTTCGCTTCAGCTCGGTTACAAGTGTGACCCTTATCTCGATTGCAGCACACAACAATAAACATATAACCTTTATTGAACGCACAGTAATACGCACAAGCAAGCACTGATATATACGCACAGCACGTAATGGGGCCTGCTACCGTACACCTTACGTACCTACCTATGACCTAAGCTCAGTGACAGTTTGCCTTCCGGGTTAGCCGTACTACCGTATGCACCGTGTTAGCCGTGTCTTAGCCGTCTCAGCGGTGTTAGCGGTCTAAGCGAGGTGTTAGCCAACAGTCTAAGCGGTGTAAGCCGTGTAAGCGGTGAAACGGTGAAAGCGGTAGAAGCGGGTGCAACCGTCTGAGCCGACCGACCTAACCTAACTGACCGAAAAGTAAATTTGCAGCCCCTTTTATAGCTGCTAGTTTAGGCGGGGCTAAATCTGATTGGTTATAAACCAGTTTGAGCTGGTTTTTATTGGACGCACTAAAAGCTGTTACGCTGAATCAAGTCTTCTAGAATGTTCTAGAAGCTTCTAGAAATATTGGCTGAAAACCGTCCAACAGCATTATATACGTAATTGTAATGTTACGTATCAATTGTAATAATAAGTGTATGTGTGTGAGTGTCGGGCTGGTGAGTGTCTGGCTGGCTGCTGGCTGGGTTAGCTAAGTCAGCAGTGCGTGCGTTTGTGACTGTATTATGTGAGTGTGTGTGTATATGTGTACGGCTGGGCTGGCTGGCTTTGCCAGCTAGCTGGCCCAGTTACACCATCATGTCATCAATGATCAAGTTATCTAGTCATCAAACTTGTAAACAAACAAACAAAATGTACTATTTCAGTTTAGTCATTTTTGTTGTAATCTGCTTAAATGGATTTTTGACGCATAAAAATATTTAAATTCTAAGTAATTTCTCATGGGTGTAAAAGTTGCATATTTAATTAGCCTTTAGTAATTATTAATATTACAAGTCTAGTACATCTAGTTTAGACTGGTTTGACAACTGCCGTGAAAATTTTTGGCTTTGCATAGACTTGTTGGACAAATGAACAGAATGATTAAATCAAAAAACTGCTGATAAAAATGAGCCGTTTCTGAGTAGCAGCGGCTTTACTAGTTTGAAATTAAAACTGACTTTGCTACCATACATGGGCGTGGGGGGGGGTTCTTCACCCCACCCAGAAGGCATCCTCACCCCCCCAGACAGGTCCGTCAACCCCCGCCAGAATGTTTTGAAGGTAGCTCACGAAGCAAAAATTAGTGGCTCACGAAGCGAAATTGGTGGCTCACGAAGCAAAAATAGCCGGAAAAGTTGCTCCGCACCCCCCCCCCAGAATTCCCTAGCTGCCCATGTTTGTTTGCTACTCAGAAGCGGCACATTTTTTTGATTCAATCCATTTAAAATTCTATTCAATATCGGTAGCTTACACACACATTTGTCGCTATGACACCTCTTAGTCAGCTTCAGCCTAAAGTCCTTTCATAGTGCAGGCGTCAGACTCCAGCAAAGTACCAAAGGAACTGCTGGTGTGTTGGTAGATCAACCCAATTTGGGCTGAAAGGCATCATCATACCTACACCAAAGGACCAACAGCCGAAGCTGACGGACCTTAGGCTAAGCCGCAAACCTTCCACCTAGAAGGTCGCAGCTCAGAAAAAGAGCAAGCCGCCAAATTAGACGGCTTGCTGGTCAGCCAAGACTGACGAACTTCAGATTTTGTACGCCCCTTTTATATCCACCTTTAAACTCATTTGCATATCTGTATAGATTTTGAACAATCCCATTGGTTAGAAAAGAATTACAAATAGCACGTGAGTTTACAACAATGATCGATCTTTGCAAATCAAGAAAATAAAAAAAATTGGCAACAACAAAAATTTTCATTGGCCCAGAATCGAACTGGAGACCTGTGGTTTATGAAAACCACGCTCTACCCAATTGAGCCACCGATGCTTCTGAAACATAACGGTTAAATTAACATTAAATCGGTAAGTTTTTTTGTTGGTTACTTTGTTAATACACTAAAATTAAAAGTTTGCAAATTTTTTAAAATTTGAACCAATTTTGCTTAAGTATAAGTGTGTTAATGAACATAACTTAGTCTTCTTATTGGTACACTCAAACCTGAATTATTATAT
>JASANF010017917.1:0-11134 GCA_030248245.1 Trissonchulus sp. WLG1_4
CCCAGTCTACCAGAAAAGAAACCGACCAAGCAGCAAAAAAAAGCGCCACTGATACCATTAAAGGTCGAAGGCCCCTTTAATCGCGTAGTAGTGGATATCCTAGGCCCACTCCCTAAAACCGCAAGCGGAAATCGCTACATTATTATTTTTTCGGATTATTTTACAAAATGGGTCGAAGCAGTGCCCTTTAAAGAATATAAAGTGGAGGTCTATTAGTGGAGAATATTTTTAAATGAAATAGTTTGTCGGCATGGAGCCCCGAGGAAATTATTGTCTGACCGCGCTCCATCGTTTCTAGCCAGCATTATCAAAGAGCTTTGCAAAATAGTTGGCACACAAAAAACTACCAGCACAGCCTACCGTCCGCAGACTCAAGGCCTGGTAGTACGCTTCAATAGAACATTCCTTAATATGATGGCCAAATGTGTCAATAATCACCAAAACGACTGGGATAAATTATTACATTTTCTCCTGTTCGCATACAGGTCATCCAAACACGAGAGTACGAGAGAAACACCTTTCTATTTATCGTACGGCCGAGATTCACGATATCCAATCGACAGCCTTTTACGAACCCCGGAGAGACAGCATGACGATATAACTAAATCACACAGTCACTACGAGACGCGTGGAACACTGCTAGAACTTTAATAGAAAAAGCACAAAAGAAACAGAAACAATATTACGATCGGAAAGCAAGTCCGACTGACTACAAAATTGGCGACAAAGTCTTGGTATACGATCCGTCGGTCAAAGTAGGCCAAACTAGAAAACTAAGGAATAGTATATTGGCAGGACCATTCCGAGAGGTAGAGCGGGTTGGTCAGCACAGCTACAAGGTGGAACACTGCCATGATAAAAAGTCAAGAAAACACGACGTGGTCCACCATGACAGCTTGAAAGTATTTAATGAAAAAAAAAGTAAACAGTGGGACACTGATGTTAGAGTCCCGGCGTGTAGATGATGACTAATATGCTGGGATCAGATATATACTGTATATCTGGTGTTGTGGATAGTCAGTACGAGTAAAGTCTGCCTACTGGCTACATTACCATAACTAATTACCATAACTAATTACCATAACTAATTTTTTATTTAAAATAGATGTTGTTATTCTCTAATATAATACCAATAGTACGTATGTAGATCACCACTATCTTCTACCCAATGTCAACACTGATGCTTCTGTTTGTGACATTAGTAATTTTAAATCCAAAACTTGGAAGTTGGAAACCTGGAAAGCTTAAATTAGGCGCCAGGCGATGTTATCTAAGCGAACACTGTGGTTTCAGTGGTGTACTGGTTAGCGCCGTTGACTTTGAAGTCTGAATGATGGAGTCCGAATTCGAATCTCGGTGATATTGAGTTTTTCCACATGTGAGTGAGGCTACCTGTATAAGTGAAAATTTGAGGTTCTACGATTCGCTTCAAATTTGCACACAATGTAGCCCCAGAGAAGGCGCGTCGCAGATGTAACAAACTGGAACCAAAGCTTTTGCCAAATGAGGCCAAATGTAAAATCACTCAAATTTGGCGGGCCCAAAAAACGGCCATTTTTTCACATTTCGCCGTCGATTTTAGAATTGAAAATACATATAAAAAATCCGGATCACACGATTTTGCGCATACTTGTGAGCTGCTACTATGCCAAGTTTCAGCCTGATTGACTTGGTGTGGTTTGTGTTAGAACTGTCCAACTAAGGGCAACTTTTATGCTTTTTTGCGTAGTTTTGCCTGTGTAAATACACTGACAAAAGCACTGAACCAAAAGTGCACCTTCAAGCTTAATTGTTATTGTCTGAGGTTGGGGTGCCTTGGGGGAGCAACATAAGTGAAAATAAGCAAATTCGGAGGACTTTGATTTTTAACCTGGGTAGCCCCCCCCCCCCTTTAAGGCGGTAATTGCGTTTTTAGGTGTTTTTTTTAAAAACCTATAGCTCAGCGTTTACAAACTCAAATCACAAGCGGTCTTTTGCATTAAATAGACAATATCTGGTCTCAAATTTTGCATTGAAACCTAGTCATTAAATTTGTTTCCAGTACAAGCGGCGAAGAAAAGGTCCTGTCCTTTTTACAAAAAGTTTGCGCCACAGCTTTGAATCATACGATTACCTGCTGGAGGTGAAAGTTGGTGAGGTTTTTGACATGTTTCAAATCCCCAGGCGTGTCCCCTACTTTTTAATAACTAGTCACTTTACCGAAAAAATAGCTGAAAAGCAAACGCACCGAAAATCTAAGATATTTTCTTGTAATTAAAACCCTCTAAAAATGTCCACAGGTTACATTTCAAAAAAGTGAGAGACATGCGTGGGGATTTGGACCTTTACCGAAAATTCATGCTCAGGCCTCATTTGTAACTTTAGTTCTGTGCAAAGGGGCGCAAAGTTTACATAGAAATAGCAAAAACATCGAAAACGCAAGTACCACCTTAAATGAGCTTTTGTCCTAAAAATAGACTCATAATAATTTAACATTTTTTGTTCCTTCTAGAGAAGGAACTATTGTTTTGAAACCAACTCTGCGCTGTGTAAAAGTAGCAGCTACATGCTGTTATGCGCATATGATTAACTCGTAAAGTCAGTATGGGAGCTGACTGCTCTTTTTTTTGAAAACGGCGTTGTTCCCAATTTTAAACGAACCAATTGTAAAGAACACTTTTTCAGAGATCTTAACTTGTAATTTTGATTGATTTTTGTTCTCTAAAATTTCTGGGCATTGTAATATTTCAGACAAAATACATACGCAATTCACGTGACAGTCTGAACTATTATCTGCTTCCCAGTTTCAAACTTCAAAATGTGGCATAACTCTAGTTCTTCAGTTAGTTAAAGCAAAGTTAGTGAGGGTAGGATTACTATTATTAAAATTATTAATTATAATTTTAAATAATATTTATCGAGCGCATATTAGTCATGTTTCTTTCCAGAAGCAGTGACAAATAAACATCACAGCAATAGAAGTAGCGTGGCCGAGTGGTCAAAGGCGCTATCTCAAGAGGATGGTTTAAGATGATTGTCTTACGGCATGGGTTCGACCCCCACAGTTGCATTTTTTCCAAAAGAAGTAGTGAGATACTGTTGTCTGCAAAATCTGTTTTTAACTAAAATTTTTGTCAATAAAGTGAACTGAGTTCTAAAGTCAAAGTAGTTTCGGCAACTAATACATGTTTCTAGCCAAATTTTTTAAGTTTTTACAGCAACTCAGTAGGTACGTATTTATGTAAGTGCTGATACAAAATTAAGCAACTGCAGCATGTAATATTAAGAATCGCAATGCACACTGAAGTCGAAGCTGACTTTGGCGAAATGTGGGTGACAAATATGGATTTTGCACTCAACAAAGGAACCTTACCCCTTTTGGGGCCTGCTTGTTGTACTACTTTGAGCGGAACAAGGAACTTGAAAATCATTTTGGCGAAAATAATGGCCGCGTTTAATATCTCCTGTGGAATATTGACTTTGACACTCCGATTCGACCCTCACAATGTACCACTACTCACTCAGCAGAAGAGCTTGTTTGAACCATTGTACGTTACACAAAAATCTGACAACTACATACCTACCGGTAGGATTTTGTTCAGGATTTAAAACAACTTGGCACACATACATATGTTTCTACGTTATACTCAGTTTTCAAAATTTTTGTATGCTTACATTTTGCGTCACATCAGACATCAGTTTTACTCGCTGAAATCTGTAAAAACGCACGTCTATAGACTAAATCTCAAGTCTATGTGTACTGTGTTCCATTTGTTATACGCATTCTTCTACATTTTTCCTAGCAAATTTCTAATGCAATTTTTTATTAGTACCTATTTGTTTAATGCGGCATATTCCGTGAAACACTTAGAATCAAAAATTCAAAAATTCAACGTGACGATGCGTGACTTTTTTTCTGCACTACGCAAATATGTACAAACCGAACTTCGGGTTCGGATTTCAGGGTTTGGAGTGACTCAACGTTACTCTTTTGCCTTACTTAAGGTAGTTTGACAATAAATTTACTTGAGCATTGCGCCAAACACGCGCTGCGGCTGCGATATTTCTTGATTTTCGTTATATCCACGCGTTTATTTTTACTGCGCAAAATTCGGACGCGCAAACCGTTGCACATCAAACACATCGGGCTCGCGGACAAATGGCAGTAATAGCACGGACCACCTGCAATAAGTAAAAATGAAAATGCATTTTCTGACAAATTTCAGGCAAATAACATCACCAAGGCTATACAAAAATTAGTATGTTCTTTAATAATTTTACCTGCTTAACGGACTGTTTGTGAAAATTGCTGTGAAATTAAAATGCTATTCTGATAAACCTTTTTACGCGGCCCCCTTAGGGGCCGCGTATATACTATATTCAGATTTTCATTCTGTTACGTTAATTTCAGGTAGGTCAATTTTCTAGTGTTAATTAACACTAGGAAGGCAGGTACCTCCCGTCTTCTCTCTCTAGGGGTGTTTCAGTTAACTGATAACTGATAACTTTTTTAAAAAAAGTTATCAGTTAAAGTTAACTGATAACTTAACTGATTTAATTTCTCGGTGTTAACTTTAACTTTAACTTTAACTGAAATTATTTTGAGCTTTAACTTTAACTGATAACTTAACTGATTTAGACTCAAAAAACTGATTTAAATCAGTTAACTGATTATATTTTCAGTTATGCGTCAAAACTGATTTTATTTTCAGTTAAGGTGGTAGTAACGTTTTCGACAGTTTTGCAGGAGTAACACTTGACAACTTACAATTAATTTTCAATCAATAATTTATGGTACACATATTAATTTAAGAAACTATAATTTATTATGAGATAAATACTTGCTAAAATAGCTTGAAACTATCATTTTTAATTTTCACAGAAAATATTTTTCAGCCAGTTACGACATTTTTTCGTTAATTTTATGTTTAGTTAAGCCAAAGTAGTAGCTAGTCAAAACGGCCGTTTATTGAAAAAAGAAAAAAATGACACACGGGCATGTAAAAAACCTTCAATTTAGATGCCAAAACTTATCCTTCCGCTTTTCACTTTTTGAGATTACGTCGCATTTATGTAACATTTCTTTTTGAACTAAAGTGCATTACACAAAAGTCCGCAAAACTTGACACCTACTAAAAGGATTTTGTTCAAAATTTGGGATGAATTGTTACACATATGTGTCTACTTTATACTAAAATTTCAAAAATTTTGTTTGCTTAAATTTTGCGTTACATCAATTTCATTTACAGAAATTTGTAAAAATGTATTTCCGTGGACTAAATCTCAAGTCTCGATGTTGAAATCTTTTCATGCGTTACTTTATATGTTTTTTAGACAATTTCTGATGTGTCAATTTTTTTATTTGTTTTAATTCAGCGTATTGCGTGAAATAATTAGATCCAAAAATTTGTACATTTTTCAAAATTCGAAAAAATTCAAATTTGAAGGTCCATAACTTGTTTTCTGCATCATATAAATGCACCAAACTAAGCATTAAAATTCACTCTGTTATTGGCTGTGTTGGTGTAAAGAATGAAATTAGTTGGAGTTACACTGTCAATTTTACAAGCAAAACAAGAGAAATGCAAAAATTTACGAAATTTGACTATTTTGACAGTGTCTGCTGACTAGCTTGTTACAGATTTAAGCTAGATAATGTGCATAAGTGTAGTTTCAGTCAAGTTCTTTAACGTGAAAAAGACAGCTATTAAATTCATTGAGTCAATCAAAAGTTATAGCACGTTATAAAAACTGTCGAAAACGTAACTACCACCTTAAGCGCATAACTGAAAATAAAAATTCAGTTCAGCGGGTACCCAATTTAAGCAGCTGTATTAATGTGAGTTGAAATATTGAATACAGATTACAGACATACACATACCCCACATGTGAGTACATACACATACCGCACATACATACACATACCGCTGAATGTGCACATTTTTTTGTCGATGTATTGTAGCCATATATGGCATATAATATACATAATGAAAAGAATATGACATCCTCATTTAGTTCTGTAGCGCTGTAGGTGCATTCCACATTATTAGCGGCAAGAAACAGAACCAAATGTGACACGTTGGGTGCATCCAATGGGTTCCAGGAAAATTAATTTACCATTACCTAATCAGATCGTGGCATTCTTCCAGCTACGCCCACAACGTGAGATTACGTCGCTACTGTGTCACTCGATACTATGATTTTAGCTCCTTTTTTCATATTTGCTGTGGGCTCAGGGCACCTGAGGGTATTTGGATATTTTAAAAAATTACATGTCCTAGCACCAATAAATCTAAACTCCTGTCAAAATCTAGTTCTGAGGTGTTCGTTAATCAACTTTTAGAAAGAATTTAAGTATTGGTGAGCATTTGTTAGAGCGCACTCGAAATTGGGTGGTGGCCCTGACTGGTAGATGCCTACCAAAAGGAATTCAAGCATCACATACATGTTAATAAAAATGATCGCAATAATAAATCTATTTTATGGACTTAAAACCTCAAAAAAACTTAAAAAGTAGATTTTGAGTAAACATTTTTTGATAAGAAAATTTCCGAATTTTTACCATGTAACTGAAATTAAAATCAGTTAAAGTTATCAGTTATCAGTTAAGTTAACTTAACTGATAACTTAACTGATTTAATTTTGCTTACCTTAACTGATTACTTAACTGATTACTTAACTGATTTAATTTTTGCGCAAATAACTTCACTGATAACTTAAGTGATTTAAAATTCTGTAACTTAAACATCCCTACTCTCTACCTATGTGTCTACCTAACCTGAGAGTTGGTTTTTCAGTCATGACGCAATTCTCGCATCGAACTGCAAAACTGTAAGCGCCGGAATGGGATCGAAACACTAACATTACGATTCTTAATCCAAAGCTCAACCAACTGAGCCAACCGGTCGCTGATAACAGGGCTTGTCACATGGTCTCTATGTAAGTAACCGTGCTACAAATCTCTGATACGTGCTACTCTTCTAATCACTTAACTCCCAAGAGTGCACTCAGAGATTTGTTGCACTCTCTGAATACACGATAAGCATTGGCGAATTCGACGCAGTGTGCACTCAAAGATTTGTCGCACGCTTGCTAGAAGTAAGAAAGAACCTTAAAAAGAACGGAGAGAATCGAACCATTGCGCAACAAATCATCAAGATTCTTAGTCATCCATCGTAACCACTCCACGGCTGCTTCAGAACTAGTTAGTTAGTTAAAACCCAAGTTGTGATAAAATTAATGTGCGTACAGTGTGAAGGGCTGTTGTAGTCTCCTTTCAGTTACATATGTAGGCTTGATCATAGCACCAGTTACATACTTAGCTATCAATATCAATTAAATGACATTATCATTATCAATAATACTGTCATTTAATAATTATTCTGCGCAATAACTTCTAACTCTAACTTCTAACTCAATGCTGTTATTCAAACATTTGCCATCCAAGGTAGCCTGACTCTGGATCTGGCAGTCAGATGTGCGTAGGTTCGAATCCTACCGCTACCGTATTTTTTGTTTTTCACCGGTGTTAAGGCCATGTGACAAGTCTGTTGTAGCATGGCTAGCACTGACACTCAGATATTAGTGTGCAACTCTGCTTGGAAACCCTCGTGCAAAGCACTCATGCGCTGCGCGCCCTCGTGCTTTCCACTCGGAGCTTTCCAGCGCATCGTGCATACAAATATCTGAGTGCACTCGCAGCCATGCTACAACCCTTACTTGTATAAAACAACAAAACTTCATGGAGCTAATTAGTAGAGCAACTGCATCAGCAGAACTACTTTTTTTACGCGCTCCCCTATATGTAGCATTTTTTGCGATCTTTGTTACGATTACCGATTTTTGTTACCATACTTTGTTACTGATGCCAAAACTGAAAATAAGCTCTTTACTGCTTAATCAATAATTTCTTCTGATGCTGTTTTTGCTTCTTCTAACTTTCGAAGTTCGATAAAACAGAATTATTCGTCTACACTACGGTACCTACCTAATGCATGAACCCATACTGCATGAACGGTTACGGTATACTTAAATCTTGTGTATCACTAGTGCATATTATCTAAATTTTTCACAAAAGATGTTGCGGCTCGTTAGTTCAGTGGTATGATTCTGGCTTCGGGTGCGAGAGGTCCCGGGATCGATTCCGAACGAGCACAGTTTATATTTTTAATCAGCATTTGTGAAAAAAAGTGTTCTTTTCTTCCAAGGAACTTGGACAAACAACTCCAAGACAAACAAACAAAGTATGAATCACCCTTTCCTGTAGGTGTCTTCGTCTGTATTAATGTTTTATTATCAAAAGTGAAACGATTGAAACAAATAGTTCAACCATCCCCTCCAACTGCATGAGTCAAATAAAAGCTCTAATCCTTCTTTGCTTCTTGACAGAAGTCAAAATTTGTCACTTAAAAAAGTTGCACCCCAAAACATTGATTCCCGGAGCGCACGATTAAATTTTGATAAAACCCAAAATTACCCATAGTCGGCCGGCTCGGCTCGGCTCGGCACCGAAATTCCCGGCTCGGTCTAACCCTAATATATATGTATATATATATATATATATATATATATATTATATATATATATATATATATATATATATATATATATATATATATATATATATATATATATATATATATATATATATATATATATATATATATATATATATATATATGTGTATATCAGTCAGATTCTGAGAAAATCGAACAAGGCTAGTTAGAAGTGCCGATGGGTCAAAAAATGAAATTGGCTGAAACTTTGCTGATTTGTTGGCCCTACTGGGCCTACTATTGTGGCAAAATATTATAGGCTACAATGCAACCGTTTTTGACTCAAGACGGTTTAAACTTTTTGGCATTTTCACGACTACCATCACTCAATGTGCATATGGTTTATCAGCCATAACTCAACAGCTACTCAATGTATAAAAACAAGTTATATGTCATTTCAAAGTTATTTTATTGCACAATTAACACACAATTTTTAGCGGCCATACATAGTCACTGTACGTCATAATAATAATGAAAACGCTCAGAACCCTTTGCTCTTGCGACGCAGCTGTGGCATCCTTTTTTACTGTAACTCGCCTTGGGCTCTTGGGCAAGACACAATTTTTTGTGTGAGCATACAACTAATAGACAGCTAGTTGTGTGCTGAGTTTCGTAGAAAAAAATCGTCTCCTCTGGTTTTGACATTATTTTGAAATACGGTCGTCGCCCCTTTGGCTTAGCGAAGCAGCACCGTTTTTGATTGTAACAGGCCTTGAACTCTTGGGCAAGACACAAGTTTTTGCGTGCGCATACGTCCAATACACAACGAACTGTGTGCTGAGTTTCGTAGAAAAAAATTGTCTCCTCTGGTTTCGACGTTGTTTTGAAATACGGTCGTCGCCCGGACCGCCCATGATTTGTGTGGGCCGTTTGATAAACAATCAGGGCGCTGTTTTATATGTCCGCAATCCGCATTATAGTTAAATTGCCGCTTCACTTGTCACTTTGCCATTTCGATGTTGGCTTTTGACGATTACTAGATATATTTTGTGCGGCTATTCAGACAATAGTTGGCAAAGCAAATTTATAATGGAACGGATTGAACTGCAAAGACTTGTATATAAGTGTAGACTAATAGACAAATTAGTAGCTGCTTATTGTAATTTTTTCTTATAAATGCTATCGGTTATTTTTGTTTTAATAACTCTATAAAATTTAACAAAAAGCTTTTATAAATTCTGGCTGCATCGCAAGGTCGAAGGGTCGGCGACTGTACATCTTGACGATGTTGAAACTGGTGGAGACAATTTTTTCCACAAGCATTTGCACAGAATTAGGTGTGTATTGCATGCATGTTCACTCACAAAGTTGTATATATCTTGACCAGGAGGGCATGGCACGTTATAATAAAAAAAGAGGCGACGATCGTATTTCGAAACAATGTCAAAACCAGAGGAGACGATTCTTTTCTACGAAACTCAGCACACAATTAGGTGTGTATTGATTGCATGCTCACGCAAAAAATTGTGTCTTGCCCAAGAGCCCAAGGCGAGTTACAGTAAAAAAGAATGCCACAGCTGCGTCGCAAGAGCAAAGGGGCGACGACCGTATTTCGAAACAGTGTCAAAAGAGGATACGCTTTTTTTCTACGAAACTCAGCACACAATTAGGTGTGTGCCTTGATTGCATGCTCGCGCCAAAAATTGTGTCTTGCCCAGAGCCCAATGAGGGTTACAATCGAAAATCTGCACGGCTACGTCGCAAGGCGAAGGGGCAAGCAGCGTATTTCGGAACAGTGTGTCAAAAGAGGATACGATTTTTTTCTACGAAACTCAGCACACAATTAGTTGTGTATTGGATGTATGCTCACGCAAAATTTTGTGTCTTTGACCAAGAATTCAAGGCGGGTTACCGAGTGGAGAACGGATACTGGCAAAGCCAAAGGGGCGACGACCGTATTTCAAAACAATGTCCAAACCAGAGGAGACAATTTTTCTACGAAACTCAGCACACAGTTTGTTGTGTATTGGACGTATGCTCACGCAAAAATTTGTGTCTTGCCCAGGCGTTCAAGGCCGGTTTCAACCAAAAACGGTGCTGCTTCGCAAACCCAAAGGGGCGACGACTGTATTTCAAAATAATGTCAAAACCAGAGGAGACGATTTTTTTCTACGAAACTCAGCACACAACTAGCTGTTTATTAGTTGCTATGCTCGCACAAAAAATTGTGTCTTGCCCAAGAGCCCAAGGCAAGTTCATAAAAGAGAATCCCGCAGCTGCATGCGCAAGACCAAAGGGTTCTGAGCGTTTTCATTATTATTATGACGTACAGTGACTATGTATGGCCGCTAAAAATTATAGTGTTAATTGTGCAATAAAAATAGCTTTGAAATGACATATAACTTGTTTTTATACCTTGAGTAGCTGTTGAGTTATCGCTGATAAACCATATCCACATTGAGTGATGGTAGTCGATAGAAAAAAATGTACAAAAATTTTAAGCCCCTTTGAGGGTCAAAAACGATTGCATTATAGCCTATAATATTTTGCCACAATAATAGGCCCACTAGGGCCAACAAATCAGCAAAGTTTCAGGCAATTTCATTTTTTGAACCATCGCGATGAAATTTAATTTTACAAATCTGACTGATATATATATA
>JASANF010017919.1:0-11655 GCA_030248245.1 Trissonchulus sp. WLG1_4
AAGCGCTAAGTGTTATTCACATACTTAGTGTTTATTTAAGCGCTTAGCAAACACTAACGCTTAACTTAGCGTTTCAATTTTGTATTCACATACTTAAAGGCCCGTATTCACATACTAAGAGTTATTCACATACTAACGCTAAGCGTTTGCTAAGTGTTAGCGCTTAATTTGTACTAAACTGTTATTCACAAAATAAACGCTTAAAAATTAGTGTTATACTAAACTTAGCGTTTAGCAACTTTTGTGCTTAGTTTTGGCTTTGGCTTGGAGTGCGCTCCCTGCTTGATGTGGATCCGGAATTCGTTATTTATCGGCATTTCCATTTGGTATTTATAAATCCGATTATAGATTTATTTAAATTACTATTTCTTATTAATAATATATATTTTTCTCGAACTATACATTTGTAAAAAATGTTTTCAGCAGGTGGATTCCTGAAAAATGCAAAATCAGCTCTGCATGTTTCAGGGGGCATATCATGAAAAATATAAATTTTCAAATGGAAGTTCTTGAAGAAAAATTACTTCGATTAAGATGCTCTACTCAAAAATGTAAAAAAACGAATTTGGACAACAAAGTGCATTTTTTATTTTTTGCGATTAAACGAGCAAAATGGATCGAATTGGTCGGAAAATGTCACTAATATATCCTAAATTGCATGCCCTTCCTTCCCATGGCGGCCAAGAACCTCCCCCACTCTCCCTACCCCTTCCCCACACCATCCACTAACTAAGCGCTTAGCGCTTAGGGAGCTCCCGAGGTCCCTAAACTTAAGCGCTTAATTCTAAGCCAAACACTAAATTTTAAGTATGTGAATACAAAATTGAAACGCTAAGTTAAGCGTTAGTGTTTGCTAAGCGCTTAAATAAACACTAAGTATGTGAATAACACTTAGCGCTTATAAGCGCTAACACTAAGTGTAAACACTAAGTTTAAGCGTTACACTTAGTATGTGAATACGGGCCAAAATTTAGTGTTTGGCTTAGAATTAAGCGCTTAAGTTTAGGGACCTCGGGAGCTCCCTAAGCGCTAAGCGCTTAGTTAGTGGATGGTGTGGGGAAGGGGTAGGGAGAGTGGGGGAGGTTCTTGGCCGCCATGGGAAGGAAGGGCATGCAATTTAGGATATATTAGTGACATTTTCCGACCAATTCGATCCATTTTGCTCGTTTAATCGCAAAAAATAAAAAATGCACTTTGTTGTCCAAATTCGTTTTTTTACATTTTTGATTAGAGCATCTTAATTGAAGTAATTTTGCTTCAAGAACACCCATTTGAAAATTTATATTTTTCACGATATGCCCCCTGAAACATGCAGAGCTGATTTTGCATTTTTCAGGAATCCACCTGCTGAAAACATTTTTTACAAATGTATAGTTCGAGAAAAATATATATTATTAATAAGAAATAGTAATTTAAATAAATCTATAATCGGATTTATAAATACCAAATGGAAATGCCGATAAATAACGAATTCCGGATCCACATCAAGCAGGGAGCGCACTCCAAGCCAAAGCCAAAACTAAGCACAAAAGTTGCTAAACGCTGGCCCGAATTCACATACTAAGAGTTATTCACATACTAACGCTAAGCGTTTGCTAAGTGTTAGCGCTTAATTTGTACTAAACTGTTATTCACAAAATAAACGCTTAAAAATTAGTGTTATACTAAACTTAGCGTTTAGCAACTTTTGTGCTTAGTTTTGGCTTTGGCTTGAAGTGCGCTCCCTGTTTGATGTGGATCCGGAATTCCTTATTTATCGGCATATCCATTTGGTATTTATAAATCCGATTGTAGTATTATTTAAATTACTATTTCTTATTAAATAATAGTAGATTTTTCTCGAACTATACATTTGTAAAAAATGTTTTCAGCAAAGTGGATTCCTGAAAAATGCAAAATTAGCTCTACATGTTTCAGGGGGCATATCGTGAAAAATATAAATTTTCAAATAGAAGTCTCTCTGAAGCATAAAATTACTTCCATTAAGATGCTCTACTCAAAAAATGTAAACCAAATCAGAATTTGGACAACAAAGTGCATTTTTTATTTTTGGCGATTAAACGAGCAAAATGGGATTCGAATTGGTCGAAAAACGTCACTAAACATATCCTAAATATCCTAAATTGCATGCCGTTCCTTCCCACGGCGGCCAAGAACCTCCCCCACTCCCCCTACCCCTTCCCCACACCATCCACTAACTAAGCGCTTAGCGCTTAGGGAGCTCCCGAGGTCCCTAAAAACTTAAGCGCGTAATTCTAAGCCAAATATTAAATTTTAAGTATGTGAATACAAAATTGATACGCTAAGTTAAGCGTTAGTGTTTGCTAAGCGCTTAAATAAACACTTAAAAGTATGTGAATAACACTTAGCGCTTATAAGCGCTCAACACTTAGTGCAAACACCAACTTTAAGCGTTAGTGTTAGTATGTGAATACGGGCCGCTGAAAGGTTCAGTATAACACTAATTTTTAAGCGTTTATTTTGTGAATAACAGTTTAGTACAAATTAAAGCGCTAACACTTAGCAAACGCTTAGCGTTAGTATGTGAATAATCTCTTAGTATGTGAATACGGGCCTAAGTGTAACGCTTAAAGTTAGTGTTTACACCAAGTGTTAGCGCTTATAAGCGCTAAAGTGTTATTCCACATACTTAGTGTTTATTTAAGCGCTTTATAATGAAAACACGGAAACGCTTAACTTAGCGTATCAATTTTGTATTCACATACTTAAAATTTAGTGTTTGGCTTAGAATTAAGCGCTTAAGGTGGTAGTTGCGTTTTCGAGGTTTTTGTGATTTCTATGTAAACTTTGCGCCACCAGTACTCAAGTTATAAGTGACGCCTGAGCATGAATTTTTGGGACAGCACTGTAAAGGTCAAAATCCCCAGGCATGTCTCTCACTTTTTAGAAATTTCACCTGTGGACGTTTTTAGAGGGTTTTAATTACAAGAAAATATCTTAAATTTTCGGTGCGTTTGCTTTTCAGCTATTTTCTCAGTAAATTGACTAGTTATTAAAAAAGTGGGGGACATGCCTGGGGATTTTAAACATGTCAAAAACCTTACCAACTTTCAGCCCCAACAGGTAATCGTATGATTCAGAGCTGTGGCGCAAACTTTTTGTAAAAAATTGTAATATTTTGGAAAGGACCTTTCTTTAGTCGCTTATACTGGAAACAAAATCAAAGGTTAAATTTCAATGCATGGCATACATTTAGGAAATATATTGTTCTACCTAATGCAAAAGACCGCTTGTGATTTGAACTTATAAACGCTGAGCTACGGCTTTGCAAAAAAACACCTAAAAACGCAATTACCCCCTTAAGGTGGTAGTAACGAATGTGCAGTGATTTTTAAATTTTTGAAAAAATTTAGTTGATTCAAACTGTATTTTTTGAAAATAAAGTCTGTAAAAAATTGATTCATATACACAAAATGGCCAATGAAGTTAGCGTGATCATGTGAAAAATTTTTAGGAGCAAGCCAAGCCAACAAGCCAAACTACACAACAGGAGAATGGAAATTTAACAGTTTTGGCCACTTTTCTAAGCGCATGCGCAGCCCATAAACACAAAAATGAACATGAATAAACTTTTGCAAATTTTCTAGACCCAAAATTAAAATTTTTCAAATTGCTTATATTTTTGCGCAGATATAGAACCCGAAAGTTGAGTGTGAATAGAAAGTTTTTACTTTGAAACCATATATTTCATTTAATAATTGACAAATTATGAAATCGTGCATTTTGGGTCTAGATAATTCACTTTTGAATATTTGTGCAATTTTTTGTATGTTTTTGTTGTTAAAACTCTTCAAAAAGTGGCCAGATTTGAAAGTGCTCAAAAACGCCAAATTGGTCTAGTTTTAACACGTGCCATACAAATCATCTTCACAGTTGTACAATAAAACTTTGCTTAAATGTAGAAGAAAAGTAGCGCTTTCTAACGATATAAAAATTATGCTCTAAAGTTAATTCGTTATTGAATACTAGCCTGTTGAAAAACACTGCACATTCGTTACTACCACCTTAAGGGGGTAGTGTCGCGAAAGCAGTCGATTTTGCGTAACTGTAAAACATTTTTAGAAAAAGATAAGACATCGTTCTTTATATATTTTGAAAATATATGTTGAGGCAAGGATTTTCGCCGAGTTTCATCAAAATTGATGCAGTATACTGTTTGCAGTGAGGTCGCAAAGTCGGAAAAATGACGTTTTAAAAACCTATTCACATTCGATTTTTTAGTCACAATTATCAACTTATTTGTTTACTTTGTTTACATAGACTAAAAGGACATATGTTGTAGTTTATGCACACAAAATTTAGTGCATATTGCTTGAGTGGTTGCGGAGTAATACCTGTTTGAACTGTGAAACTGTGTGTAAACAGTGAAGTACTCACAGCAATAATGATAAATTGTGAAAAGTTTAGACGCTTATTTTAAAATCAAAAGAAAAACGAAACTTTATTTTTTTTTCTTATTTGTGGCAAAAAACTGTGCCTCCACACGTTATGTGTGCTTCACAAGCTGGCCAATCTGATATCTGGCTGAATTAGTTGAATTCTCATGTCCTTATTGTGTAATGTCTGGCTTACAATCGGTGATTGGTTCAAGATATTGGTAGATATTGGTAGTCTACTGTCTGGCAGTACTTATTTAACACAGAATAGCATTGGACTAGTTTCTCAGTGAACGTACAAGTTCAAAGCAAAAAGATCTCTTTTTGCAACCTATGAGCAAAACTGCTTTCGCGACACTACCCCCTTAAGGTGGCGCTTAGGGAAACCAACTTTGGCGTTTAATTTTTTTCAGCTGCATTTTTGATCATAATGTCTTGAAGAAAAGTTGTTCAGAATGAAAAGGGCTTTCATTTTATGTGCATATTGTGATTAAAAATTTTTTTCAAATTTTTTTGACAATTTTGTGACCGTAGCTTAAAATTTTTTGTTTCAATATAAAATGATCACTCATATCACTGAAATGTGCGGTGTCTTAGCTTTAAATTGATGTATTAAACATAAGAATACGTTGAAGCTTTGCTGAGTAATTTAGCCGTGAAAATGCAAATCAAAAATGAAAAACCTAAAAAGCTGATAAATCTTCGAAAAAGTCAAATTTTTGATTTAATTTCTTAAAAAATTGAGTATGGCTTTTGGTAACTTTTTCAACGGAAATATGCAGTCCTAGAAAAGGTCTAATTTTTGAAAAAGTGAAACGTGTGGGCAAGCCTTACATTTTTGTGTAGCGAAATCGACTACTTTTTTTTTGGACCTAGGTCCCAGCTGCCGATTGCGATCGAGTTGAAAATTTGCACAATGAAAGAAAGAATATAAATGCAGACGTGAAAGTTTTTCGATTTTCAAATTTTGGCTCGCAGCACTTTTTGTAGTCGCTCAAACACAAAGGATTTTTGAAAAATCGTTTTTTTGCAAAATCAAAAATAGAAATTAAAAATCGAAAATCAATCACGTCTAGAGTTTTGAAAGATCTTTCTATTGATACCAAGATCGTCAAAATCGGTTGAAGTTTCGCTGAGCTAGGTCAAAAATAAAATTAGTGTGAATAGGAAATTCGACATGGTCATAAAATTTGACACATTCACATTAAAGTGCTGAAATGTATTGTAAATAGGTTTTTTTGAGGTCTCTTTGATGTAAAATCAAAATGGTATTAGTACTGACAGCATAAGCTTAGCGCCAAACATGACTTTTTGAAGTGAGCGCCACCTTAAATAAACACTAAGGCCCGTATTCACATAACTAAATGTTATTCACAAACAAACGCTAAGCGTTTGCTAAGCGCTAAGCGCTTAAGTATGTTTAGCATGGTAGAAGTTCAAGTTTGTGAATAACACTTAGCGCTTATAATAAGCGCTAACACTAAGTGTAAACACTAAAGCGTTACACTTAGTATGTGAATACGGGCCTAAGTATGTGAATAACACTTAGCGCTTATAAGCGCTAACATTTAGTGTAAACACTAACTTTAAGCGTTAGTGTTAGTATGTGAATACGGGCCTTAGGCCGATTCACACGGTGCGTTTTTGCCGCTGCGATTTTGACACAAAACGCAAGTCGCAGGGTGTCGCAAACGAAACGCACCGTCTAAACAAGCTTTGCGGCCTTAGTCCGTCTCGCAGGTCAGTTTGCTGCGTCTTTACTGTTTCAAAAAAATGACAAAGTGCTAAGCGAAAATTGTTTAAACCAACACAAACGTAGCATCAAAACGCAATGAAATCGCAGGTCGAATTGCAGTCTGCCGTTTAAAACGCTGCGGCAAATTCAAGACGCAGGCATTCCGCACTAAAAACGCTGCGTCTGTTCAGACATTGCGTTTTGCTTGCGGCAAGCTGCGTTTTGCCGCAGCGGCAAAATCGCAGTAAAATTGCAGCGTGTGAATCGGCCTTAAGGCTTAGGTTCAGGCTTAGGCTCAGGCTTAGGCAATAAAAAATCGAAATTTTCTGAAAAAATCCTGCCAGCTTAGCCTAGAGAATCCTGCCAACTAAGCCTAGACGATGCCTTAAAACATCATAACGTACTCAAAACTATAGCCATTTTTGGCTTCGAACTTTAGCCTACGTTCACTTCCAAAAACACTAAAAATTCAATTTTCAAGGTGTCATAGCTCAGAAAATCCAAATTTGTAGATAGGGGTTCTATTACAAAAAATGCTTCCCTCAAGGTGCTCTACTCCAAAAAATAGGTCCACTATTCCCCCCCCCCCCAACTGCACTTGATCCCAATATTCCACAGGAAATATTAAACGCGGCCCTAACTCTTCAACAGTACGAATTACAACACCACGGCCGTCACAGATCATCTGCTGAGTTATAAGAAGAAACTTGAGCACTCTATATTTGTACAGCACACTACAGTATATAAACACTAGCACACCTTGTTCATTGTTTGGCGGAGTACTTGAGATGTTAGACTTTTACTCGAAGTCATAAGTTTTACCACTTGTCTTATTTTTAAATCTATTTATGAAATTTAAAACACGAATGTCGATCAGTTCATCATCATATAAAAACAACGTTTATAAAATTCCAAAGATAAAGAGCTGAAGGTATCTCAAAATACGTGCTTTGATCGTTGAAGCAATTTTGCGCAGAGGTAAAAGTTGAAACCAAGTTCAAAAAATAAAAATTATGTGCTCCCTCACTGAGGATTCAGATTTTGGGTTAAATACAGTTGGGGGGGGGAATAGTGGACCTATTTTTTTGAGTAGAGCACCTTGGGGGGAAGCAATTTTGCTTCAAAAACCCCTATTTCGTTTTTTGGATTTTCTGAGATACGACCCCCCGAAATCTGAACCCTCAGTGAGGGACGTTTTCGCAATTTTTTTCCGAAGCTCTTGTTTTTTCCGTTGATTGTGTCTAAGTGGTGTCAGATTATATATTGGTTACAATTTTTTAGAAGCAAAACAAAGGCTCTTTCGCGGGTTCCTGCCGAAAAATTGGCCAAATTCGCCAGAAACATCCAATTTTTGATCAGGCTTAGGCTTAGGCTTAGGTTCAGGCTTAGGCTCAGGCTTAGGCAATAAAAAATCGAAATTTTCGGAAAAAATCCTGCCAGCCTAGCCTAGAGAATCCTGCCAACTAAGCCTAGACGATGCCTTAAAACATCATAACGCACTCAAAACTATCTAAAACAAAAATTATAGCCATTTTTGGTTTCGAACTTTGGCCTACGTTCACTTACAAAAACACTGAAAATGCAATTTTTAAGGGGTCATAGCTCAGAAAATCCAACTTTGCGGATAGGGGTTCTATTACAAAAAATGCTTCCCTCAAGGTGCTCTACTTCAAAAAATAGGTCCACTATTCCCCCCCCCACCCACTGCACTTGATTCCAGATTTCGGAGGGTCGTATCTCAGAAAATCCAAAAAATGAAATAGGTGTTCTTGAAGCAAAAATGCTTCCCCTAAGGTGCTCTACTCAAAAAATAGGTCCACTATCCCCCCCCCCCCAACCGCATTTAACCCCAAATACCAATGACGCAATTCACTACATATATATAAGTATATATACTGGTGTTGCATAAAAGCACAAACCAAAAGCTACCTCAAAGGGAAACTGATTAATCAGCAGCCCACACGTGTACGATGTAAAAAAGCTCAGACATCGTGTTCGTGTACACTGTACAGGTATATACAGTACTGTGCAAAAAAAGTTCCCTCTTCGTCGGCATACGAGGCTCGTCCTTCGCGACAAATGACGAACGTTGGCCGGAAAATGAGGAAGCACATTTTTTGTGTTAAAGACTTCTGGAAGTCTATTGTAATGCCAATTGTCTATTGTAATATTGATTCAATCGATCAGACTACAATCGTACTTCATCGATCGTACTTCAATCAGATCGTGCTTAGGTTTAGTGCTTAGGCTGAGGCTTAGTGCTTAGGCTTAGGCTTAGTATGTGGGTTAGCAAAAGATTACTATTATTAGTTGCTTGCATCAAATAAAAGGACACTTGCTTCTGTGGAATCATAAATAAAGCTGAATCTTTGAACCGAAATTGGCTGTCAGCGCAAGCGTGATGTCATGAGCATCGGTGAGGTTTTGAATTATTCATGGTATTCGTATTTAGTAAAAATTGCTACTTATAACTAAAGATGGCTTTTTTTGGAAAATGCAATTAATCTATTGTCTATGCAAAAAGAAAACAATAACAATTGATATGTGAGCTCAGTTTAACGAAGCTTATTTCGTCTATTTTGTACATAACTGGAAAAATGAAGATTTTTTGGTATAAATGAGCAGAATATGTTGCAAACAAAGCTAAATTAACTATATTATTATGTGTTACTTTACGATGATCAAATTTTAGACTGGTACTACGACTGTATTGGTGACAATTTTCGACAATTAGCCGATATATAATATATAACAAAAAAATTATAATTTTCGACAAATTTTGAATTTTTTGGAAAAGCTAAAAATGAACGTTTTTTCGCTTCAAAAGCAGTAGCGTACCCTCGATCTCGCGAAGGGGGGGGGCTGAACTGATGGTCGACGACGGGGGGGGGGGGGGTGAAACGCACACGCAGTCCGCGGCAGTCTGCAGAAGGTTTAGCTTTTTAGAATTTTTAAACTGATTGCATTGATATTGAAAAAAAGTTTTACGCAACATGTCGTGCAATCATAGTGGTTGCAGGGGTCTGGGCTGGGGGCAGCAGCCCCCAGAAGCTGGAGCTTTTTTAGAATTTTGAAATAAAATTTGCATTGAAAAAGCAATTCTAAGCAACACTGGTCGTGAAATCATAGTGATTGCAGGGGTCTGGGTTCGGCAGCCCCCAGGAGCTGGAGAATTTTTAGAATTTTGAAATAAAATTTGCAGTAAAAACCAATTCTAAGCAACACTTTGTCGTGAAATCATATATAGTTGTTGCATTGCAGAGGCGGTTGCAGAGGTCTGGGGGCGGCCGCCCCCAGGAAAAAAATTGAGAATTTTTTATTTTTAGGCAACTTTAGTGAATTGGAGACGTATCATAAAATTTTTTCGGCCGGGCCATATATAAAAACTAAATGGGGAAGACAACCTTGTTTAAAAATTTATCTGAACATTGAACAACTCCGGCAAGATGACACCGCAAAGCAAAGCACAGTAAAGTCTCCGGAGCGAGCAGCCTCCGGAAAAAGTTTTTCTATTTTGAGGGCAAATTTCGTCAATTTACGGCTATTTTAGTTATGCGGCTCCAAAAAGTTTCCTTTGCTCCGGGCAAAAGGGGGTATCGTATATGTAATCCCCTATATCTCCTTTACTGTCCGTCCTCTTGCCTCCTCTCACGAACGTCTAAGGACAGCCCTTGTCAGTCAACCAACTTGAATTGACTATAACTTTGTAAATACTTGGTCGATTCAGATTGTGATAATTTTGCATTCATCGTGTTCAGAGAGTCAGATTTTGTTATGTGAGTTATTATTATTTTGTTATGTTATTTTGTTATCGTTGTTACTAAATGAATTTTTTGGCAAAATTGATAATATTTCAAACTTTTAACTTTTTTAGATGAAAAATAGCACCAAAAACTAGCCCATAGGGGGACTAGCAAACCTGAAAAATACGTTGTATATAATACCGGAAAAAATGAAAGAAAAACCATGGGTGACAAGGGCTGTCCTTAGACGTTCGTCCTCCACTCCACCCACCGCACGGTTTTTAATTAAAATCCACACAAAATATACATATATATATCTCAAGGCCGGTTCACATGAGGCAATTTACAGGCTATTTTCTAGCAACCAACCACCAGACAACGCGCGTGGCGTGCGCGCCGCAAGTCGCCTCGTGTGAACCTGCAGGCGATATACAGGCAACCAACATTTTTCATTCGCGACGTGCGCGAATTTTTCAGGCAACGTGCAGGCAACAGCCGATCAGATGTTAGCATTCCCGCTAGAGCTTGTTTTCCCACGGTGCCCTGAAAACTATTTATAGTCCATCTAACTGCACGTTTAAAGAATTTTTTGTTCCTTGTGCTATTGTGCTGCTATACAATACCTACTAAACTATGAGCATATGTAACTGAGAAAAACGAAAAAAGGGTTGACTCAAATTTACATACATTCAGCATCGAATATTGTGCAAATAATTATGACCTTTCAAAGGCCAATTTTCGCCCATTTTTTTCGAACTGAACCGTCGAGAAATAAATACACACTAACAAGTGCTAAGTCAACCAACTCCACAATTTAGTACAAAAACAACCGCCAGTTTGAAATTTAGCCGGGCTCAAATTTGATTGGCTGTCGCCTGCTGGTTGCCTCGTGATCGGTTGCTTGAAAATTGCCTCGTGTAAGCGTAGTTTTGCAAGCAACTTCCAAGCAACGGGCGTTGCTTGCAGATTGCCTGAAAATCGCGCTGCCTGCGCGCTGCCTCTGGTGAATCGGCCTTAAATACCAATAATAGTTGTCAGCATTACTCATTATTAATACACCATAGCAGATATCACCATAGAAGTCTTGTATATACATTAGAGCAGTAATGAATTAGGGGCGAGATCCCCTCGAAAGAAAATTTTGGGAAATTTTTGAAATTTCAGTGTAATTTTGGTCAAGTGGGGACGAGCCGGAAAATTTTTTCAGCGGTGTCATGAAACCAAAGGGGGACCACAGGAAAAAAAAGTGAAAAAAGGGGGGCTGAAATCGCGAAGGGGGGGGGCTGATGTCCCCCTAGCCCCCCCTCCTTGGGTACGCCACTGTTCAAAAGTGCTAAAAATGAACTTAGCGCACCAAAAAAGCTATAAAATATGTTTTTCGGCAACGAAAAGTCCAGCTGGAATTTTTCCTCCTATTCTTCAGTTGCACGCACAGTTTCCAGTTCAAACAGGTATATTACTTCGCAACCACTCAAGCAATTTGCACCAAATTTTGTGTGCATAAACTAGATCATATGTGCTTTTAGTCTATGTAAAGAATCTAAGCAAAATGTTTTATAATTGTGACGAAATTATCGAATGTGAATACATATATATATATATATATATATATATATATATAACGTGATTTTTCCGACTTTGCGACTTCACTGCTAACTGCATGCCGCATCAATTTTGCTGAAACTTGGCGAAAATATTTGCCTTAACACACACACACACACCACACACATATATATTATATATATATATATATATATATATATATATATATATATATATA
>JASANF010017920.1:0-10625 GCA_030248245.1 Trissonchulus sp. WLG1_4
CCCCCTTAAGGGGGTAGTGTCGCGAAAGCAGTTTTGCTCATATAGGTTGTGAAAAGAGAGCATTTTGCTTTGAAATAGTACGTTCAATGAGAAGGTAGTCCAACGCTGTATGGTGTCAAATAATTACTGCCAGACACCATACTACCAATATCGACAAATATCTTGGACCAATCGCCATTAGTAAGCCAGACATCACACAATTGGGACATAAAAGTTCGACAAATCAAGCCAGATATCAGATTGGCCAGCTTGTGGAGTACACATAATGTGTAGACGTACAAATTCTTGCGACAAATAAGAAAAAAGAAAACTGAAGGTTCGTTTTTCTTTTGATTTTAAAATACGCGTCCAGATTTTTCACAATTTATCATTACTGCTATGAGTACTTCACAGTTTCCGCACAGTTTCACAGTTCAAACAGGTATTACTCCGCAACCACTCAAGCAATTTGCACTAAATTTTGTGTGCATAAACTACAACATATATGCTATCAGTTTGTGCAAACAAACTAAACAGAAGGATTGACAAATGTGACGAAAATATGGAATGTGAATAGGTTTTCAAAACGTCATTTTTCCGACTTTGCGACATCATTGCAAACTATATGCTGCACCAATTTTGCTGAAACTTGGCAGAAATATTTGCCTTTAGATAGATTTTCAAAATAAGAGAAAGAACTATTTCTAATATTTCACTGAACATGCCTTACAGTCGCGCAAATTCGACTGCTTTCGCGACGCTACCCCCTTAAGGTGGTACTAACGAATGTGCAGTGGTTTTTAAATTTTTGAAAAAAATTAGTTGATTCAAACTGTATTTTTTGAAAATAACGTCTGTAAAAAATTGATTCATATACACAAAATGACAAATGAAGTAAGCGGCATCATGTGAAAAATTTTTTGGAGCAAGCCAAGCCAATAAGCCAAACTACACAACAGGAAAATAGAATTTTAACAGTTTTGGCCACTTTTCTTAGCGCATGCGCAACGCATAAACACAAAAATAAATATGAATAAACTTTAGCAAATTTTCTAGACCCAAAATGAAAATTTTTTCAATTGCTTATATTTTTGCGCAGATATAGAACCCGAAAGTTGAGTGTGAATAGACACTTTTTACTTTGAAACCGTATATTTCATTATATAATTGACAAATCATAAAATCGTTCATTTTGGGTCTAGATAATTCACTTTTAAATATTTGTGCCATTTTTCGCATTTTTTTATTCTTTAAACTCGTCAAAAAGTGGCCAGATTTGAAAGCTCTCAAAAAAGCCAAATTGGTATACTTTTAACACGTTCCATACAAATCATCTTTACAGTTGTACAATAAAACTTTGCTTAAATGTAGAAGGAAAGTAGCGCTTTCTATCGCTATAAAAACTATGATATAAAGTTAATTAATTATTGAATACTATCCTGTTGAAAAACACTGCACATTCGTTACTACCACCTTAAGTCAACCTCCATCAGCTTCTCTGTACTGACGCATGTAAAGAAGTTTGCATTTTTAGCGTCAGCCCATCTAAACACGTGACTAGCTCTAAACATACGCTACCGATCACTTTCATCTATATACGAAAAGGTGGAGCTTTTGCGGCTCTATCCAATGATATAAGACCACGTGATCGAGAGTTTTCATAGTAATTTCACGAATCCGATAAACAGCCAAGTGGCCCTAATTGCGTTAGTGGCCCTAAATAGGAAGCTTTACACTAAATTGGTCAAACATTGTTAAATTCATAGACTTTGTCATCTGTTTACCAAACTGCGTAATTAAATAAATAATATTGAAATCATTAAACATTTGTAAGTGTTATTCATTCGATTTTGACAATTTGTATGTCTGCTGTGTAGGTACTGGCTCATATTACCAATTTTTTTTTTGAATAATTTTTTCGTCAAGCCAAACAACTCGGAAAAAATTGCACTTTCCACTTTTGTGTGTGATTTCGATACGTTTTTGTCATACTACAAATTTCCACAGATAATTTCTTATTTGAAAATTAAATAATAAAGTTTAATTGTTGTGGTAAAACGAAGATTTATACTCTGAGCAAAAAATGTATGTATCAGTAGCGTACCCAGGATTTCGCGAAGGGGGGGGGCTGAACTGATGGTCGACGACCGGGGGGGGGTGAAAACGCACACGCAGTCCGCGGCAGTCTGCAGAAAATTCAGCTTTTTAAAATTTTTTTACTGATTTCATTGATATTGCAAAAAAGTTTTATATACGCAACATGTCCAGTGGCGTATCCATCACAGGAAAACCATTTGTTCAAAACTAGTCCAAAACGAGTTCAAAACGCTGACAATTTTGGACTAGTTTTGAACGTGCGCGTTGTGTTCAAAACCAGTTCAAAAGTTTTTGAACTCGTTTTGAACAAATTCGGCAACCAGCGTGCAGATTTTAAACTCGTTTTGAACGTTCAAAACGGGTTCAAAATTAGTTTAAAATGTTTTAGACTATTTTTGAACTAATTTTGAATATTTTTTCTAGCTGCTGCATTAGTGTTCTATTTTTTTATTGCTGCATGAGTGTTCTATGTTTTATCCATTGCTGTGTAACGGTTACATATATTCAAGTCCTTTTTATTTTACTGTTCTATTATTATTATCTGATCGAAGTAAGTCATTCATTCATTCATTCATTCATTCATTCATTCATTCATTATTTTGCCACTTTGTTTCAGGATAGGTTGCGTGTTGCGTCGAGTCTTGTATTGCATATATAATTTGTGTATATTATATATACATATACTGTTCAATATTTAGCGTTGAATGGCTCGTAATCGTTCAACTTCAACGTTATAATTTCCTCATACTATATATACTTGTTACGAGTAACTTATTTCATGTTTTTATATGTGGTTATATAATTGATGAATACTTTCTCTGTCATTTTGTTTGATTGTTTATAGTGGTGTGGGAAAAACCCTACGCGTTTTACGGGGAAAAAAACCCTAGTGCTTCCTGGCCGAGCCTTTAGACATAGGCCCTTTTTGAGTATGTAGCTGAAAAGTGCATCCCAAACTGACTTACCACACCAATTTTTGTGCAGTTCTGAGGCCTGTAGCATTTTTTATGAAATATCAAAATTTCGCATGTTGAAAATTTTCAGTGACAAAATTTTCCAAATTTTTGACTTGCCCATAATTTTTCACAAAAACACTTTTGGCGAACGCCGTTTGCATTTTTCAAGAGAGTTACCTTTCCTCTATACTTCTGAAGCTCAAAAACCGTGAAAAACGTTGTGGTTGACCTGTGGCTGTTCAAAGTTTGTGCGGGAAAAAAACCCTATTGCGGGGAAAAAACCCTATTTTGCTTGGTGACAATTTTTGGCTAAACTCACCAATTGTTGCTACAAAAGTTGATTCGTCTGGGCTAAAAACATGTGTAGACTTCATTGAAGCCGTTTATTCGGCCGAAAAACGTCGTTTTTTGTCGTTTTGGCCCATACCCCTACACCCCTTACGAAACCTGTTTTGGTGATGTTTCACAAAATTTGGCATTTTTTGCAATATTTAGGTTTTGCTGCTGTGTACCACTTAAATCCAAGAATGATAGACGCGGGCGGTGTTTGTCCACCGTTTCTAACGTAATAAGAGCAAAAATCTGTTTTTAATGCTTTTCAAATTTCAATACGGAAAAAATGCATATATATATATATTTGGGCAGAAGTCATTTCTGCCAAAAAGGGTCGATTTTTGAAGAATCATTGTGAGTCACATGGGTGTCGGAGAAACGATTTTTTAGTCCATACTGCAGCCTAAGAGTTGTAGAACATGATGAAATTGTGTTTATACCCACTGCTAATAGAACAACTAGAAAAGTTTTTTCCCCGCATTAGGGTTTTTTTCCCGCATAGTTTTTTTCCCCGGAGGTTTCGAGATTCATTACTCAGAAGCGTGAGTAGTTAGACTCTATTTTATTAGTGCAACAGTTAGGCGAAAGATGCCCGTTATAACAGCCGCGAGCATTAATGGATCCGATTTACGTGGAGCACTGGACGACCCGAAAAGTTGAAAATAGGGTTTTTTTCCCGCACCACTATATATATAAGTTATTAACTGCGGAGTGCGTATTACTGTATTTTTAGTTATTATATACCTGTAATTTGTATTAGTTATTAGCGGTGTCACTGGAAATATTGCCCCCCTGACAATTTTGTCCCCATTCGGGAACTTTAACGAGAAAACTGCTAACGAGACCACATAGCACCGTGATACAATACAGCATGCTTAGATGACAGTACGTGGGTAAACATCAATCCTCACGAGTCACGACTGTTCATGACAGGCTGCACTGGTAACCTGCGGCCTGGTGCGGCCGGGGGTGGACTCACTCTTTGTCGTCCTTGTGGTGCAATTTGTTCTAAGTAAATTCTTTTACAAGAGTCCCACCGTATGGTTTTTATTAACCGGTCGAAACAATTTCCGAAACGTCTCCGATTGATCAAATTTAGCCTAAACACCCATAATCTCAAATTTTTTGACTGGGGCGGCCGCCCCCTGACTCCTGCAACTCTGTGGCTTGCTATTCCTTGTTATATATTTTCTCATTTCCTGAAAGGGGACACAATTAAAGCAAAGGGGACAAAATTTCCTGATGGGGGACAAGATTTCCTTGGCAAACTGCAGGCGGACAAGACTTCATTGAAAAAGAAGGGGGCCAAGATTCCTGGAAGGGGGACGTTTTGTAATTGTAAGTAATTGTAGGGGGGGACAATTTCCTGAAAGGGCTACAAGATTTCTTAAAGGGCGGACAGGATGTCCTGCCAGCGGAAAAAGATTTCTCAAGTGACACCAAAATTTAAAAAAAAAGTAGTCGGGGCTTGAAGGACATGAAGTTTTTGCAAACTTTTATTTGTTCGGCGATTTTTTCATACTTTGACATTTTTTGACATATTCGTTCGTTCAAATTAAACGTTCGTTTTTTAAACTCGTTTAACAAAAAATCCGTCCTGTGTATTGTTACTTGTTAGGGAAGTTTATGGGGGATGGGTTGGGGAGCGCACAAAAGTAACGATAAAACACGATATAACAGGCGAAAAAATGTTTTTATACGTATATCATTACGTATCGCGTCACTAATACTTGATTGAACAAAAAACGTACAGAAAAACTACAACAGAACGAAAGCGCTACAGCTTCAGGTAGTCACCTCAACAACGTCGTTTCGGGAAAAAAATTCGGTCTATGGGTGGCACTCTATTTGAAACGGAGAGAGGACAACAGACCAAGTGCCCTCCCTCCCACCCCAACTAAAAATGTATCCGATACACTATATGGCCGTACCTAGATCCTAAATACTGAAAAATTGTTCAAAATTAGTTTAAAACGCGTTCAAAACGAGTCCAAAATTCCTGCCTGCAAGCGAGCGCTGAAAAGCAAAACGTTCAAAACTAGTTTAAAAAACGTTCAAAAGCCGTTCAAAACCAGTCCAAAACGAGTTCAAAATTAGTCAGCGTGTGTTTAAAACGCGTCCAAAACTAGTTTAAAACGAGTTCAAATTCCGTTCAAAAGGAGTTCAAATTTCATTCAAACTTGCGCTGGAAATATTTTGAACCCGTTTTGAACTAGTTTTGAATGAGTTTAAATCCAGTTCAAAAACGTTCAAAACCAGTCCAAAAATATTCAAATAACGTTCAAAAAACATTCAAAACTAGTCCAAAGTTGCTTGTCTAAATTTCGTCCAAAAAATTTTGAACCAGTTTTGAACATTTTTTAAACTAGTTTTGAACAGAAAATCCTTCCTGTGCCAGGATTTCGCAAAGGGGGGGGGGGTGCGGAGCAACTGTGAGCCACCGCCGATCAAGGGGGGTCTAGCGGGGACGGCAACCCTCGGACCTTTTTGTAATTGTAACCATCGATAAACTACAATAGTGAATCTGCAGCAAGCACTTAACTTTGCAGGGGTCTGGGGGCGGCAGCCCCCAGAAGTTGAAGCTTTTTTGAGATTTCAACCATCGAAATTGCATTGAAAATTGCACTTTTTACATGAAATAAAGAAATGTGGTGGATCTACAGCTAGCATTTAGCAATGCGGGGGTCTGGGGGCGGCAGCCCCCATAAGTTTCAGCTTTTTTGAGGTTTTAACCATCGACATTGCAATGAAAACTACACTTTTTGAAGTTGTAGCTTTTTTGAGGTTTTAACCATCTACATTGCACTGACAACTGCATATTTGACATAAAATAAACAAAAATATATAATTTTAAAATATTAAACATTATTATTTAAGCTCATGGATCAAAAAATAGGCCCAAGGGCCTATGACCTACGTTATATATAGTCGAGCGGGGAACAAAAGTCACGTCCATTTGGCGTAAAAGCCCGTTGTGTACAGCTGCGTACATAAGAGTTGGAGTGAATCTTTTTGTGCTATGGGCCAGCGTAGGCTATTTTATGGCTGCGTTCAAAAATTGGGGTTTTGCGATGAATTATCGTTGCAATATGCTTTTGCCAGGTGGCTTTTTCTGATCCGTCGTCAAGAACGACCGTTTCTGATGTGTGTTGCAATTTTAGGGTTGAAAATTGACACACGAGACGCGGATACACTTGCCGTTAGCAGATCATTATTCAAGTTCCAAATGGTCGACTGTGGCTAATTTTATTATACAGAACCTATAAATTGGCCGAAAATTGCTAATATGTGTCTTTTTTAGCGTTAAAATAGCAATTAAATGCATTTTTAACGTTTTAAAACAAAGAAACCTCATCCCCCCTCCCCGAAATTTTTTGTGGCTACGCCACTGCAGATTGGTGTAATAATGCTTCAAAAATTAAAATTAACAAAAAGTGAAAAAATCGTAAAAAATATCATGTATGCAAAAAAATACAAACAAAAAAATACAAACATGTATGCAGCAAAGCAAAAAATAGTATACTTCGAATTTAATTTTGTATTTTTTGCCCTATCTAACTATACAAACATGTGAGACATTAATCAATTAGCACAGAATATGATAATAGACCTGGCATATACATATATAGGCATGCACAAAGAAAAAAGGTATCTGAGCCGAAAAAACATCAACAGAATAGAAAAAACTTAGAGATTTTTTTAATTTTGAAGGTAGAATTTGTCAATTGTGGAGGTATCAGAAACACTTGTCAGCTTTTGAAGTTTCGGAAAGGGGGGGGGGGGCTGCGACCCTCTAAGGGGGGGGCTCAAATCGCTAAGGGGGGGGGCTGCAGCCCACCCAGCCCCCCCCTAAATACGCCACTGAACATGTCGTGCAATCATAGTGGTTGCAGGGGTCTGGGGGCGTCAGCCCCCAGAAGCTGGAGCTTTTTTAGAATTTTAAATAAAATTTGCATTGAAAAACCATTTCTAAGCAACAGTTGTCGTGAAATCATAGTGGTTAGCAGGGGTCTGGGGGCGGCAGCCTCCAGAAGCTGAAGCTTTTTTAGAATGTTGAAATAAAATTTGCATTGAAAAAGCATTTCTAAGCAATACTTGTTGTGAAATCATAGTGGTTGCAGGGGTCTGGGGACGGCAGCCCCCAGAAGCTGAAGCTTTTTTAGAAATTTGAAATAAAATTTGCATTGAAAAAGCAATTCTAAGCAACACTTGTTGTGAAATCAAAGTGGTTGCAGGGGTCTGGGGGCGGCAGCCCCCAGAAGCTGAAGCTTTTTTAGAATTTTGAAATAAAATTTCCATTGAAAAAGCAATTCGAAGCAACACTGGTCGTAAAAAAAGAGTGGTTGCAGGGGTCTGGGTTTGGCAGCCCCCCCCAACCAAAAAGCCTGGATAAAAAGCCGAGCTTGGTTTTATAAATACAAAAAGCCGGGATTTTAAGCCGGGCTTGCTCAAAGCTCGGATAAAAAGCCGAGCTTGCACTTTTATGAATACGGGTGAAGGGCTGTCCTTAGACGTTCGTCCTCCACTCCACCCACCACACGGTTTTAATTAAAAGCCACACAAAATATATAACTAAATACCAATAGTAGTTGTCAGCATTACTCATTATTAATACACCATAGCAGATATAAGTCATGTATATACATGAGAGCAGTAATGAATTAGAGGCGAGATCCCCTCGAAAGAAATTTTGGAAAATTTTTGAAATTTCAGTGTAATTTTAGTCAACTGGGAACGTGCCGGAAAATTTTTTTCAGCGGTGTCATAAAACCAAAGAAGACCATAGGAAAAAAGTGAAAAAAGGGGGGGCTGAAATCGCGAAGGGGGGCTAAAATCGCGAAGGGGGGGCTAAGGTCCCCCTAGCCCCCCCCCTGGGTACGCCACTGGTATGTATCGAACTTCATTTGCTTCGTAGCAACTCATTCGGTGGCGCTCCTGAAATGTGGGTTTTGGCCATTATTTTGTAAATGCGCAAAAATAACCTTACATCGCAAGAACAAAAGTTGTTCAGGATTGAATTTCCTTCAATTTGATGTGCATATTACATGAAAAAATTTTGAAAATTTTTGACCTTTTTACAGCAAGAAAAATAGATTTTCACGAAAATAGCTTCATAAGCCAGTGCATTTACACGTATGTAATGATTTTGGAAGATTGAAAAACACAAGCAGTCGTATTTTACTTGCACATACATTAAAATTTTCGGTGTTTTGTTGAATGTGGTGTAAAATTTTTGTAAAATAAAGCACTATTTTCTGCGTGATGCTGAAATAAAGTGCGTGTGAATACGAACGCAAATTTTCGGCTTGCGATTTTAAAAAATTGGCCAAACGAAAAAAGTTAAAATTTGGCACATAAATTCACCTTGTTGTCTCTGAGCGGTCGCAAAATTTGATTTTGAGTAAATCGATAGTATTTAAAAAATTCAGTCAATTTTACGATTTTCGAAAATCGTGATTTTAGTGTTCTTCAATATATCAATCATATTCATCAAAAATGACATTTTGCGACCGCTCGATCACGTTATAGCGAGCAAAATGAGCTATTGGTTGTGCAACAGCTGTGTACTTGTGAAGAGAAACCCTACCTTCCTCCTGTTGCGGCCAAAGAGGTCCTTGTAATTGAGTATAAAACCGAAAACAACATTTTTCCCGCTATTGCCAAAATTAAATAAAACTAGAGATTACCTGTAAACAAAACCAGATATCTATGTATTGGAGACAAAAGTTTGGCCACAAAAACAGAAGCCGAGACGTTGTAAAAAAATGCAGTCAAAAAAACTAAAAAATAGTCGCCTCCCCCCATTGTTGCGCTATTGCAACATAAGTACTGAGACGAACGAACAGTCATAAATAAAACTGTTGTAATCACAGAAGAATCTATATTTAAATCACTTTAAACTGCGCTATAGTGAACCCCGGCAGTCACGAAATTTTTCCATTAGTTGCTGACGCAGTACACACAGCCAACTGTGCAAAGCAGTACACGAATACAGTCAGGGTATGAAGCGACGCACGTTAATTGCTGGCCCTAATTTAGTAATTTTCTGCATGGCCCGCATTAGCTTATCATGGCTCTTATTTGGAACTGCGTGGCCCCTATTGCAGCATACTTGAAGAAAAGTGTGGGGATCGATTCTGATGACTTTTTATTTTTAAACTTATTTTTTGAAGCATCATTTACGCAGTGTGATAGTGGACAAATTTTTCTTTCGAATGATGTAAGATACAACACTATTCAGCTTAAGGGGGCGCTCCGGGAATCAAGGCATTGGGCCATAACTTTTTTCAGCTAAAGAATTCGGACATGTGTCAAGAAGCAAAGTTACTCAGAATGATGTGGGCTTTCATTTGATACCAATATCAAGATATTTGGAAAATTGCCAAATTTTTTAGTTTTTACTGGAAAACTGCCAAATGGGTGAACCTAGAGCAAAAATTTATTAAAAAGTCATCAATTCGCATCATTAGACACAAAATAGCAGTCGAAAAATGTTTGAAACGGCAAAATTAATTTTTACGTCCATTTTTTGCCCGCCAACCGGCTTTTACCAAAAACTGTGTTCGATTTGGTACATTTTTAACATTATCTAAAAACAGTGTAACACTGCTTAGCTACCTAAACTGTTTTTTACTAAGGTCTTGGGTCCCCAAAATTCTGAAAAGTTTCAGTGCAATCGGACAACGCTACGCAAAGTTGCTGGCTCAAAAAAAATTATACTGAGCAGTGCTCACGGTAATTTTCGGCATCCGATATCTCTTTGCTGCTTCAACCGATTTGGCTAAAATTTAGCATGAAGATAGCCTATCATTGTGCGCAGTTGAACATTCTTTTATTTTTTCAAACTAATGTTCTAGACCATGATACCACTGCTTTTAGTGCTGGGAGACCAACCTCGAAAATACAAAAATTGTAATTTTAACAAATTCGCGCTAAATAGTCAAAAACAAAAATAATGTTCAACTAGAGGAGCGCAAGGGCTAAATTTTGGTTTATGAACCATGATTTTAAGACAAACATGCCATTAGTTATCGCTTGCCGAAAATTCAGTCACGCGCAGTGCTCTGGCAGTCACGTCCTCACGTGGCTTTATAACGTGATTTAAAATTTTTACACAAGGGTTATTTCATGCCATACTAATTACTTATTTAGTAATATTTTAGTTTCATCAACTTTTTGTTGACTTTTGAGGCAATTGCCGGATTCCCGATTCCCGGAGCGCCCCCTTAAGGGGGTAGTGTCGCGAAAGCAGTTTTGCTC
>JASANF010017921.1:0-26485 GCA_030248245.1 Trissonchulus sp. WLG1_4
GCACTTAAATCCGTTAAGTCCGCGTAAAGTTACGCGGACTTAAAATTCTCCCAAATACGTGTAAATTTAAGTCCGCGGACTTAAGTGGACTTAATTAAGTCCATTTTAGAAACGTGCAAAAGTTAAGTCGGACTTAAATAAGTCCAGCGGCAACTTAAGTCCACTGTTATTTTTGGAATGCGATCGGACTTAAATTTAAGTCCGGTGATATTTTAGAAATGCGACTGGACTTAATTAAGTCCACTGGCAGCGTTAAGTCCACTTAAGTCCACTTAAGTCCACTTAAGTCCGATTTTGCGTTCCAAAATTCCGGACTTAATTAAGTCCAGTTAAGTCAAGTCCAGTTAAGTCCATTTTAGAAAAAGACCCCTGCGTATCGCCGTATGTCAGTATGAACTCATGATTTAACAACACTATTAGATTACTAATTATTCAATGATGATTTGCTCGTAATTTAGCGTGTTGAGCTTGCATTAACGGCTGTAGGTATGAAATGCCCTACGAGACATAAAATTTTAGTAAAAATCTTGCTTGAGATAGGTAACATTTGAGTTTAAAAAAACTACAACACTAATGAATTAGTCAGCAATAGAAACTAAATGGGTGGAATTCTAGAAGGCTGTTTTAAGGTAGCGCTCAGCAACAAAACTCATGTTTGGCGCTCAGCTCATGCAATAAATAGCAATACCACTTTAATTGTATATCAAAGAGACATCAAAAATACCTATTTTCAATACAGTCCAGCACTTTAATGTGAATGTGTCAAATTTTATGACCATGTCGAATTTCCTATTCACACTAATTTTGTTTTTGACCTAGCTCAGCGAAACTTCAACCGATTTTGATCATCTTGGTATCAATAGAAAGATCTCTCAAAAATCTAGACGTGATTGATCTTTGATTTTTCATTTTTATTTTTGATTTTGCAAAAAATCGATTTTTCAAAAATCAGTCGTGTTTGAGCGACTACAAAAAGTGCTACGGGCCAAAATTTGAAAATCTAAAAACTTTCACGTCTGCATTTATGTTCTTTCTTTCATTGTGCAAATTTTCAACTCAATCGCAAACGGCAGCCGGGACCCAGGTCCGAAAAAAGTAGTCGATTTCGCTACGCAAAAATGTAAGGTTTGCCCACACGTTTCACTTTTTCAAAAATTAGACCTTTCCTAGGACTGCATATTTCCGTTGAAAAAGTTACAAAAAGCCATATTCAATTTTTTAAGAAATTAAATCAAAAATTTGACATTTTCGAAGATTTATCAGCTTTGTAGGTTTTTCATTTTGGATTTGCTATTTTCACGGCTAAATAACTCAGCAAAACTTCAACGTATTCTTAAGTTTAATACATCAATTTAAAGCTAAGAAACCGCATATTTCAATGATATGAGTAATCATTTTATATGGAAACAAAAATTTTTTTGCTACGGCTACAAAATTGTCTAAAAAATTGAAAAAAAATTTTTTATCACAATATGCACATCAAATGAAAGCTATTTTTATTTTGAACAACTTTCCTTCAAGAAAATAGGGGCAAAAAAGGCCCCGAAAAAAATAAAACCCCAAAGCGGCCCCCGGCCGCCACCAGTACTGATTAACAGATAAAGGTGCGTTTATCTTCAATTGCTAAACGAGTGTTTATGTTCAAGTTATGTTATTAGTTGCTAAACACCATTTATGTATGAGGGGGGGATGGGGGGGACCCCTCCCAAAATCGAGGACCCGAGAGGGGACCGTCCCCAAAATTTGGGCAAAATTTAGAAAAAATGCTACTTTTTTGCAAAGTTTAGGCTATTTGCTGTCGATCTGGGGGGGAGGGTCCCCAAAATTTGGCCGGAGAAGCCCCCCCAAAATTTTTACCGCGTTACATGTATGCTAAACACCCTTCTAGAATTCCACCCAATTCGTCTAATTTTCAATTCAAGTCAGTCAGTTATGTTAGTATGGGATGGTTTAGTCTTAAAAGTGCTAAGGTGTTGAAGATTTTTAGTTTTGGTGGCTAAGGGACAATTTGATTTGTAATGAGAATTAATTCGTCAAAGAACTTTGATTTCGCTTCTATTTTTAAATGTATTTTTCAATATGAATTCTTTGTTGGATTTTACAGATTAGGTCATACATTATATTATATTTGTTTGAATATTGAGTACTGAGCATCCCACAAACAAAGTCTGACCAAAAAATGCCGGACCCTGAGACAAAAAGAAACACGTGATTTCACTGCGAAAAGAACGAATTGTAAGCACCAAGAGTATATACACCGAGTAGTCACTAAAGTCTGACCAAAAATTGCTGAACCCTGAGATAACAGGTGGCGTGATTTTTGCTACTAGTCTGCTGTACTCTTAACGCTTTCAATTCGTTCTTTTCGTAATGAATTCGCGTGTTTCTTTTCGTCTCAGGGTCGAGCAGTTTTGGTCAGACTTTAGATTAAAAACGTAAACGTGTATAGCCTAGTCTATAGAACATGGAAGTTTTTTAACCCAAGCTTTAAATCTAATCTGTTCAATCCTGTAAATCTGCTGGATTAGGTCTGGTTGTTTGCTGCCATTGATGTAATCGCATTCATACGTGTATGTCCTAATGCCAAATGTATTTTTGTTTTTCGCTTCTCAGTTATTTTTTGTTATGCTATCTTCGTGCACGCCCTGTGATTGAGTTTTTGTACAGTTCCTTGAATTACTTTCAAGCGGTCATTCTAGTTTTTTTACACTCCAATGTTTTTTATTTTATGTAAACTACAAAAAGTAATAATGAGTTTTTGAATAATGAAGGTGTAAATTTTTACATTTCATTGTGCCTAATTTAGCCCAGGTTTACAGCAGTTTTTGTTCAGAGTTTAGACCCGGTTTCCGCCAGATATGGATATATATTTCGCGAATTATTAGATTAACAGGATTAGATTAACTTTTGGTAACTTTAATAACTCAACTTGGGATTAGGGTCAGTTTATGAAAATAATGAAGGCGACTCCTCTTAGAATCAGGCGCACATTCTACAGAATTCATGAACCCAAAATATCGATGATATTGAGTTGATAATGTAAATATAGTGATTTGATATGCAAAGATGCCAGACATGTAGTTGGGGGACGGGGGGAAGACCCCCTAAGAAAATTCGGTCCGGGAAAGGGGGTCCCGCCAGAGGGAAAAGAGGGGGAGGGTCCGAGCGGCAGTAAAATGTTGGCCAAAATTTGAAAAATCGGCATTTTTTCGTGACCTTCAAGCTATTTTTACCCAAATTTTCGCCAAAAATTGTTAAAATCGGTGTTTTTTGGTGAAAAAAGGTAAAAATTGCGTCATTTTTTGGAGAGAGAGGGGGGGTCAAAAATGAGTTGACGCAGGGGAGGGGGTACCACCAGAGGGGGGAGGGATATCCAAAATTTTGGTGCTGTTACATGATTCATATCACTCTGGTGGGCACCCGATTTGGTGAGGCTTGTTTGTGTAGTGGAGTGACTTGGTGCCTCTTTCTTGCGTGCCTTCGACGTCTGTTTGTGTGTGTGTGTGTTTTGTCTAAGCGCTTTATGCAGAATTGGATTTCGCCGGTTCGATTCAACTTTGTTAATTGGTTAGTAAGACATCACGTGATTACAACAGTAACCCGAAATCTTATAGTTGGTGGTGTAGTTATTATATCCTAAAATAAGGTGTAGTTATTATATCCTAAAATAAATGATGTTTTATTGCGTTATGAAAGCGCTGAGTGGGGAATGACAAAGTTGAATGGAATCGGCTGAATGCAATTCTGAATAATGGTTTGACTGTCTGAATCAGACGAGTTTTGTCTGAAACGTCAGAAATCGTCAGAGTAAAAAAGACAGTAGTTATTGTCGTATTATGTACTATGTAGTCTTCATTGGAGCTACTACTTTACTTGGCTCTCAGTTAGTATATTTTTAGTAATATTTACACACCAAATGAATACCACTTAGGGGCGAAATTTTCATACTAGACTAATGCTTTTACTCTCGAATCGTTTTTTACCCGCCTCTCTAGCTCTGGGAAATGGAATCGAAAAAAGAACCGAAACTCTCAGGAATTGAGTTTTGAGCCAAGCGGTGGATATTCTTGACGAAGTGAAAATAAATGCTATTACATTTTGTCAATTTAAGATTGTTGCTTACTAATCGTTTTATTGTCAGGTCTGCAAATATTTTAAAAAACTGTTTTGTATCTCTGTACTTCTGCTTCTGTGGTCACTTTTTGTAACTACTTAAATTGTTAGAATATTTCTTTTTTGTTTGTATATATATCTAAATTTTTCCACGGTTGTATATGTACTTTGTATATACTATTTTCTTAAAATTGAAGATAAACAGTGGTCATGATTTTCAACTTCGTCAGTTTAAACTCTTCTTCCGTTCTAGAGCAACTTTGTCTATATTGTTTTTATATTCAGATACTTTGCAAGACAGCCGATACCCCCCCTTAACCTCCATCGCCTCAAATGGCCGAAAAATTGCACCAAAATTGAGTAAAAAATCGCAAGAATTTTCCGGCTGCGGCCAAAAAAGTGCCCCAAAAATTAGTTAGAAATCAAAAACTGTAAAATCTTTCCTGCTATCGCCAGGAAAAAACGAAATACAGTACCTCCCTCCGCCGGTAGTCCACCCTTCTCTGTGCTGGGGCCCGTGATTTTTATGTATAAATATTGAAATGAGTACTGTTCTCTTGATTATACCTATAGTTCCGAATTTCAGCTTTTTTCTGATTGATGTAATTTGCTTGCTGTCTCGTTCATTCCAGATTGCTTTGAAAAGCCAACGGAGTTTGTATTCGAAATTTCACGTTTCAGTGTAACTTTTTCGAAGTTGTTTACTTTTTTGAAAAAGTTACTAACTTTGAATTACATAATTATGATTTTATCGAGTTATGCAAATTTCCGTTGGCTTAGTAGGTAACCAAGATTAATTGTTATTATTGAAACATTCATTCGCTTTTTTGCCGTTGGTTATTTTTTGTACTTGTTATATGTTTATTTTTGATGTGCTTATATTACTCGTGGAGTATTATATGAATACAAAGTCTTGCTCAGCTTCGAAAATATTACTAATTGCGAAATGAACACTCCGATGGAACAAGTACCGCCTAAAAGTTAATGGTGCAGCCAGGTGACTTCGGTTGACTCGTGAAAAAGTGGACCACCGCACCACCTGTTTTGTCTCAGGGTTCAGCAATTTTTGGTCAGACTTGTGGTAGAATTTGGTTTTACTGCAAATTAACAGGACAGTGGTCACTCTGTTCGTTTGAGTGTTCATTCTGGAGGGTTTGCTTGCATAAGGCCAGCTAGAATTAGCTATTACAGTACCGATCATGATTACTTGCTACAGACTCCGGAGTCAAAGCGGAGTGGAGTCATTTGATTCCGGAGTCAACGTAAATAGTATGTAACTACGTGCTTTGACTGCGAAATGAGTGACTCTGATTTCGTTTGACTCCGGAGTCTGTAGCAAGTATTTTTCGGCGGTACTGTACGTTGTGTGTTAGCATAAGGCTGCTTTGCGCTTACCAAACTGCAATTATTGCAGAACTATGACCATGATGCAAAATGTGTTGGCACGTCGTTTGACTAGGATTTCTTCGGATGAACGGATATATGGAAATAAGATTGATCGACTGTATACCTATAAATTCAAGTGGGTCGAGGTTCACTTAGTTTTTCCTGTTGGGCCACAGCCGATTTTGATTCTGGAAACCTAATGCAGTGTTAACGTTAAAGTGTTAATGTGCGAAGTGTGTTTTGCACGTCATCTGTCAGTGATTTGCATCTGTCACCCCTGAAATGCCTTGTAATGCAGTGACTTTGTAGTGCAGCTCTCGTGCATGTTGATAAAGATGCAAAAGTATGATAAAAGTGATTCACTAGGATTTGATAAAGTCACCTTACCTTCACGAACCTAACACACTAACCACTCGACCACGCAGATTCATGAAGTCCTTACGCTGCATCGAAAATATATACAGTACTGCTGTATCCAAAGTAACTACAGACCAAAATCAAATGTGCATAATCAATAGATAGTAAAACCTAAAGTTCAGTGATAAAACTTACTGAATAATTACACATAAATTGCTGAAATCTTTTCACTAAAATTTTGCATTATGAATGGCTGCCGAGGAAAAGACTCTTTTCATAAAAAATTAATCAAGTACATAAGTGTTACTTTAGCTAGCCCAACAGGTTTACGATGGCCTCTGGTCAATGTACTTGGAAAGTATATGCTTGATGCTTACTGAATACTTTTGCCGGAAACTTTACTTGTTTTATTATTTTCTCAGTATAGTTTTAATTCATAGTGTCTCACTCGAGAAGAAGAGTTAAGTAGTCTTCCAACTGCGTAGAATAACTGCCCAATCAGCTGTTTAGGTTTGTCTTCTGAAGTTCTGAGCTGTTCTCTGATTGGTAACCTGAAAATAAGTTTTTCCTGTTGCGCCACAGCGCAACAGGTACTTTATACTTGGTTTGTATAGGATTTGCAGAATCTGTTTATGCATGCACTTACTTGACAGAAGACATAGCTTGTGTGTTGTGTGTATGCGTGTTTGATCACTGCCTATCTGTTGTATGGTGTCTGTTTGCTTGACAGAATGCCGAGGTTGAGTGGTGTGTGTGCGTGTTTGATCATTGCCAGTCTGTTGTATGGTGCCTGTCAAGTGTTAACAGGCTCCTTTTAGCCGTTATTCCAGTGCTAAATTACACTGAAAGTAAGGTAGGTCAGTCGAACACAGTTTACCAGCAACCAGCATTCTCATGCCCCCTAAACCGATACATAACCTGAAGCTTCAAAAAAACGGAGACGGAATTGAACCCTCAGTCTTCATATTTATAGTCAAACACTCTAACGTCTGAGCCACCATCCCGTTCTCATTATACTGAATAACTGATTGATTGATTTTATTGGGATCGTGCACTAGTACAGGAGAATAATGGTTTCAGCAATCATCAATTATCAAACATTGTAATTTTTGACACGAGACTTTCCACAAGAATTTAGAAAATATTAACTGAATGATTGTATATATACGTAAATTAAACAAACATCAAAATCTTGTCTCACGTTTGTTTTATCAATCAACAATCGTCACAGACTTTAAGCCGAAATAGCTCAGTCAAGAGAGCGTCAGACTGAAGATCTGAAGGTACTTGGTTCGATCCCAAGTTTCGGTAATTTTTTTAAAATTTATTGGTTTTATTTTTGCAGTTGTTTAACTTGATGTTTTTAGTAATTTTTTGCCTAATTTGGCCTTTTAATCAGTAAAAAATGCATTTTATAAATGTTACTTTTTGTTATTTATATAACGCTAGTCTGGACTGGACGCGTGTAGCTTCTGAACGCGAGTTTTTTCAAAAATTAATGGCTGCGTTATATTTCTTTGGAATATAAACACTAGAAATCTGTACCAACTGTCAAACGAAAATCTGTAATCAACAGACGCAGTTATTCTAGTTTTCTAATTTTTTTCGGAGGACTGTTGCCCCCAGAACATGAAAATTGGTGCAGTTAAGATGTATTTTACGCAGCAGTTTCATGCGGGTTTTAAACCATTTAGCTAGTAATCTACTGATGACTAGAAAATTTTCTGGGACCAAAGTTTCGTGTTTTGCCATGCTTAATGTGCACACAATTTCCAGTTCAATCAAACAAACAAACAGGTGCTAAAAGAAACTACACGTAATGGTTTCTTCTGATCAAAAACATGGCTAATTTTGCCCAAAGCGACACCATGACAAATAAATCTGAGCACTGGACATCATTAGACTAAAAATTATATATATTATACAAAATCAGCTTGACTCTGAGACTCCGCGTTCTGGTGTGTCCTGAAGTTTTGAGTTTTATATATTTACCGACAAGAACTGGTGACAGTACAAGTGCAATGAAAATAATTAACTATGATTCACTGATTCAGGCAGAGCGTCATACTCTTTTTGTCATACTAAAAATTTAGTTTTAGTTTGCAATTATTTTTTACTGCGCAACAGGCCTAATGTTGCCAAACGTTCACTCTTCTCACTCACTGGATTACTTTTGCAGTAAACTTTTGCTTGTTTCAGTTTTGTCACAGCAAACTTCAAAAGCCCGCCAGCTAGCGTACTTCTTGGCTGTTGCAGGTGTGACATGCAACGGCTGTATTTAATAATGCATGTATGTGTATGCTGTATGTTAATCTAATACTCTAGCCCTCCCCCAAGTTAAGAAGTCGATCAGAGATTCTACAAGACGTTCCCACTTGGGGTGGATTTCACAAAATGGCTTTTACTACGCCATAGTTTTACGTACGTCTTGCATGATTTGCACACAATTTCATTACGAAATATCACATAATTCGAAAACCACCTTGAAATCCACCCTTTGGAAGTATGTTAAATAGTATGTAGTAAAGCATGGGACTACGAGAAATGCGGACTAGAAGACTTGGTGGCGGGCCGATTTATATATACTTTGGGCCCGAATTTTCCGGACCGGGTCCCGAGCTGGCCGAGTTCGTGAAAGCGCGGGCCGGGGCTCGCTACAAGCTTAGAAATCTACAGTTATGTAGTGGGAATGAATGGCCTTCTCCTTACTCGACATGGACGCGACGGGCCCTGGATCGACTCCCAGCACCTCCAAACCTCATGTTTTTCAAAACACTTGTTCATACTCCATGACATTGCGTTTTTTGCAGAGCATGCGCCAAGAGCTTGACGAGTTCCGCAAACCAGAGGAGGTGGGTTCGGAGGAGCAGAGCTACCAGAATCTGTTGCGGGCCGGCAATCCGTCCAAGTACAAGACGCTCACGCAGATCCGAGCGGGTACTGCCAAACGAAGAATCGATCAGTTTGAAAATATGTAGACTGCAGTCATTTTTGGTTGTCTTGGCATTTGTCACAGTTGCTCAGTAATCGGACTTTCATTTGCATATTGTCTAATAAAGCCTGGTTCATAACTTGTCCTTAAAAGGACACAGGGACAGGGATAAGGACAACTTTTGGTCAGCTGGTGTGAACCGTTGTGCAAAGCAAATAGTTTCATCTATTTCTTGTACAAAGTTTTTCAAGCAAGAATGTGCATTTAGCCAAATAGTTTTTTTGGAATTTCTTAAGGACAAGGTAAGGACGATTATGAACCGAGCTTTAGTTCACTGCTTCAGGGTCGAGTCATGCTAGAGCCATGGAATGTCCAAGGGTGACATTGACTCTAAACTCAGCGATCGAACGGATGTTTAAAGTATGAATCGACCCTTGATAAGTTTAAACAAGAGTACATAATAGGACGGGGTCTTGACCATAGGGGGTGGGTGACGGGTGCCTTTCATAGTGTCTTGAACTAGGGGGGTACCACCCCCCCCCCCCTCAGTTCAGTACTATGTTTTGACCCCGCCCCTCTCAAGACCGTACAAAAAAGGCTATTTTGCGCTCCGCAGTGGACTCAAGCCCCAAGGGATAATAGGAAGAGTGTCGTATAATACACTCTTCAGGTACTCTTGGTTTAAACCTAATAAAATACATATGAACAGTGTTTTATTCATAAACAACTTGAATCAAGTATAGAATAACCCATACAGGTAGCGGGGTCAAACTTTTGGGGGGGCCTCTCCGGCCGAATTTCGGGGACCCTCTCCCCCCCTCTGGTCGACCGAAAATAGGTACCCTAAATTTTGTAAAAATTTCCCAAAAAAGTGCCATTTTCTCTAAAGTTTGCCCAAATTTTGGGCACCCTCCCCCCCGGCCCTCTCGATTTTGGGGGAGTCTTCAATATTATAACCTACATGCATTTATATATTTAAAAGCCTTCTAAAGCCCAGTTCATACTTGTCCTTATCGTTTTGTCCCTAATCGATTCACAAACAACTGGTCAACCAATTGTAGCAGTTTTTTTTGCATGAACAAAGTTAGGTTCAAGTCCAACTCGTGTGCAAAAAAATAAGCAAAATCATTGTGTAGATTTCTCACAACGTTGATTTGAAATTTGTCCCTGTCCTTATGTCCTTAAGGACAAGTATGAACCGGGCTTAAAGCATCCTAACTCACACGCTCTAGTCTGGTGAAACTATGTAACTCAGGTTCAAAGAAAACTGCTTAAAATTATCTCAATTTAGTATTGGTCACCGGGGATAGAGAGACAGTTAAGTTTCTAAAAAAGGAATCTTGTCTGGTAAACTAATTATGAACTAATTTTGTTCGTTAATGAAGATAGACACCTGCTAGTAGCTATTTTGGTGGACTATCGCGTGATTGGTTGCCTTACAAGTTTAAAATTGTTTTTATTACATACGTTTTTTGCCCACATTTTTGTGATAAGTAAATAACTGTTATACAGAACTAAGCTTTCTTATGTGTTGGTCTGTACTAAGCAAAAACTTTTATCCAATCCTTCGGTAAGTTAAAAGTAGTTCTGGACAAACTGAAACTTTTAGAAACGGATAATCACGAACCCAACTCTGATTTATTGTTGGGTTGTTCAGAGTTGTATTTTTACGGACTATTTAGTTTCTGCTAACTGCACTTTGATTTGTCTCTAGTCAAGTCATACTCATTACTAATAGGTGGCAATCGAAAAGATTTGAAGAAGCTCAATATTTTTATTTGGTAATGTGCCTACCAATGGTAATGGTAATCTTTGGTAATGGTAGTGGTTGTTTTTATAAATGACAGTCCCAATCTTATCTTTGGAAACGTGCCAACTATATAGGCAATTTCACTTTAATTTATGATTAGTACCATTTAAATTCACTAGGCTACATAATTCTCTGTTATCGGAGATAACCCCCAATTAGGCTTTCAAATATCTGCAGTTGAGTTGCCAATACAGGCAAAAATATATATAGTTTGAGATGCGTTATTTATTTACAACCCTAACTTTTATTTCCGTGAGTATTCTCACTACAAAAAGTCTCTCTGCTGATTGTAAGAAGCACTGCATGCTGCAATTTATGGAAACGCAAGCGAAGGACTTTTGCCAGGCTTTTGAAAAGGCAAAAGATTGTTCAGCAAAATGCGGCAATTCGCGCGAAGCATGGTCTTATATACTGTCGCACATTGGAAGACGTCAGTTTCAAATCGACGCATACTGCCGGAACCCTATCGTCACGTCAAGACTACGTCACGCTTTTCTATTATAGTCCGGGGGACTTATGTATTTCTACTTGTCCGTATGCGGTCGTAAGAAACAGTCCGTCAAGCAAGTGCTGCCGAACTTTTTGTATGTTTTCTACCTATTGTACTCTGTATTTCCTATAATTGCCATAATTTCAGTTGAAACATTAAAACGGTATTATACTGTGCTGTCAAATAAAGTTATGCAAATGCAAAATTAAGGAAAACGAAACTAAATGAAAGTAGTAAAGTATATAGTTAATATAGGTATATAAGTTACCATGTAGGGTAGACCGGGGTAATATGGCAAACCGGGGCAATATGGTTAACCAAACTTTGGTCAGCTGCACAATTTTAACCAATGACTGTACAGCGCTCATTTTTTCTAAATTAAGCTCTGATCATGTGACGCAGTTACTGGCTGAATTTCGGCACGTGACATTTAGTTTAACAAAAAGAAGAGTCATTTGTTTATGCGTAGTCTTGTTTTGGCCTCATGTGCAGTTTGGCTTGGCAAATTTTTGCTAAGGTTTGCGGAGCTGCATAAACTGTTAACGGTAAGATATTGTCTAGATTTTTATAATCATTGTAATCCTTATTGTATGGCCTTTCTAATGATACTAAATTTAAAACTTTGCAACCGCATTTAGGTTAGTTATTTTCTAGTTTATATTTGTGGGGTAATATGGCAACAAATAGGGTAATATGGCTAGTGCAACCGGGGTATTATGGATTTGTGGGGTAATATGGCATATTGTGTTATTTTACACTGTAGGGGTGCCGTAGAAGTATTTTAGTCATACAATTATGTTTTTTAGTAAATTTAGATGTTTTTTAAGTTGTTTTTGGTAATTAACGGGCGCAACCCACCTGTAAAAATTAAAATTATATTTTCTTAAGTTTGCACATAGGGTACTGAAGTATCCGACGCAGGAGCTTATCACAGACGCACAGAAACGAATCAACGAACGGGTCTCGGTCTGGGGGGGGGGCTTGTCCCAGAATTTCGAAAAGTGTAGGGGGGCTTGTCTTGACTTTTTGGGTTCTTGAGCGGACAAAAACGCAAAAATTTCGACTTTTTGCCAAAAAAGGGCAAATTTTTGGCTATTTTTGGAAATTTTTCCGTTTTTTGCTCATTTTTGAAGCATTTTACGGTGATATGGGGCAATTTTTGAGGGTTCGGGCACCAAAATTTCAGCATTAAGGAGGAGAGCTTGTCCCCGTGAGTCAAATCTGAGGGGGGCTTGTCCCGGAATCTCAAATATGGGGGTGGGGACCCGACCCCACCCGATTGCGAACTCTAATACATATGTATATGGCAAGGCTCAACAAAGTTCATTATTGCAGATAAAAAAAAGTTGATTGAAATCGACGATCAAAGGCAATCACTCTTGCAGACCTAGGCTTCGATTAAACAAAATAACAAGGAATAGTAAGCCTGCAGGGGTCTGGGGCGGCAGCCTCCAGGAAACATTTTAGCAATTTTTTATTTTTAGGCCAAATTTGGTGAAGTGGTGACATCGGAAATTTTTTGCGGCCTTGCAATAGAAATCAAGGTGGGACCCTTGTGTAAAGATTCACTAGGAAAAAAATTTGGGGGGAATTCCCTCCATTTCCGACCTGGGTACGCCCTTGTCAAGCAGGTATCGTATCAGAAATTTTTTAGGCCGGACGTTTACAACCGCAAGATACTAAACCCCAAGTTGCAGGGGTATGGGGGCGGGAGCGCACATAAAAAAATTTCAAATTTTTTGACCGAATTTGGTCAACTGGAGACGTATCAGAAAAATTAAAACAAAAAATGATAACGTCACATGAGACAGTGTGTTGCACAAGTAAACGTAGCATAATGAAGTTTGAAGTTTTATTTCAGAAACATTATAATAGCAGGTAGTTACAAGCATAAAATCCATTTAGGACATACTATGCTAGCATTATACACGGCACAGGTTGCACATAATACGTAAGCATAAATATATATACTAGTAAGCAGGTTATGCTGTTTTACACGATATCTTTTTGAATTTTCAGGATATCCTTAAATTTTGATAGAACTGATTTCTTTTAGAAAAAGCCAGATGTATAAAAGTTGATACACTGTTTAATGTATGAACGTCTTCTGAAGTTATTAAAAAATATAAACTTCTCTCGATTAGATTGCAAATGACATGAAACAAGACACGGTTCAATATATATATGACGCAATGTAGCAAAAAAAGCACAGGACATAAAAAAATGAATTTCATCTTCAACTTCACCTGAATTGCAAACTTTACGTCTACGTTGTTCTCGTGAAATTCTATGGTCAATCCGCCTGTCCCATCTACCCCTTTCAATTTCCAGGACATGAGATCGAAGCCTTAATTTGATAAAAGATTGCAAGTGCCTTTTGTTTTTAATTACACTAAGGTACATTTCCAGTCCAGGCCGAGTTTTCATAAAAACGTACAGATCTAAACTAGGTAGGTTGTTTAAGTCATTTTGACATTCGCTATTGAAATAGTCAGTTAATCTTTTGCGACAAGTTAACAAAAATTGTTTTTCATCTTCGATTTGTTGATTTTTCCAAGCATTCAGTAAGTTTAAATTATTGAGTACAGCAACTAAAACAGTAACCCACGTACGGGTATAGGGGTAACAAAAAGATAAGTAACAAAAAAAAATAAGACTGTTTCACAGGACAGTTTGCAGAAGTTTTTGAAAGTTTACACCAGTATCTCAACATAGCTAAAATTTTTACAATTATTAAAGGCGAGCGACCTGTTTCAGCATAAACAGCCGCTGTTGGCGTTGAGTTTTTAACACGTAGTAGTCTTTTCAGAAATGCTAATTGCACTTTTTCCTGTGTATCAGTTACATTGCGAATCAGTTTTAATTCGCGATTTAAAGAGAACGACATGTAGCCCCAAATTTCAGATCCGTAATTTAAAACATTTACGACAAGGGTGTCAAAAAGTTGCATCTTAGTACTAATAGACAAATCTGTATAACGGGAAATTGCAAAAGAAAGATATGCGTTGGCACGTAGAGCAAGATCTGTACGATTTTTAATAATAGATTGGTAGCATTCACTTGAGCTAATTAAATACCAAGAATGAAAAGACGGCTTGGAATTTTGTTTATCATTAAAACAGAGTACTGCTGATTTACCAGTATTAACACTAATACCCAAAGTTAAACAATATTGTTCCAATAGTTGCAAAGAAGTTTGTAATTTGTAAGGGCAGTCTGAAACAAGCAAAAGCTTACTGCAAAAGTAATTCAGTGAGTGAGCAGGGTGGAGTGTAAACGTTTGACAACATTATACCTGTTGCGCAGTAAAAACTAACCGCAAACAAAAGTAACTTTTAACAATTTCAAGAGTGCATCATTGGAAGAATATGACACTCTTCCTGAAATAGAGTTACATAGTTTTAACTAATCTTTCACTGTTACCAGCTCACGACGGTAAATGCAATAAAATCTAAAATTAGAAGTCAACCCAGTACACCGAGTCCCAAACTGCAGTCGGTTTTATGCCTTTTAGTTTTATGAGCTCATATGTTTGCTTTTGTGGGGGTCTAGCTTTGGGCAAAATTAGCAGTATTTTCAACAGGAGGAGTCGTTATGTGCAGTTTGTTTGATTTAAATGGAATATTAGTGGTCGCGTCATACAGAAAAATCTAATGAAACTAAATTCATGCATGTTTATTCTTAAAATTAAAAAATAGCCAGAAGACTGCTTTGAATTCAAGGCAGACATAATGGTAAAGTCTTTTCAAAAATCAATAGTTAGTAACTAAAGCTAAAGATTTTTTTCACCCAGCGCTATATTTACGAACCGAAACATTTTGGGCCTTTCACCCGACCCGACACAAAAGGTTATTCGGCCTGTTTTTATCAAAACTCATTTGAAAAATGAAATTGAAAAAAATAAAGAAATCATAAAGGGTTGGAATTGTCCAAAAGTAGATCAGTGAAAGTTTCTGGATAGAAAAGATGTTTGATTTTAGAAAAACATAGAAAGTTGATCATCTGGGGTTTGATCCCGAGATCTCTCGCACCCGAAGCGAGAATCTTACCACTAGACCACCGAGATACACGCACGGTAGTTTCTAAAAACTTTAAACATGATCAACTACACCACATAATCTCTGTACCGTACTTCCAATATTGATTGACACAGGTATGTCGTAATGTTTTACATAGAAATTTACAAGACAGTGGTAACATCTGAAGAAGAAACCATAAATAGGTAAATAAATCATAGCGGTTTTCGGTGACATTTGTATGACCTACTAAGATCTTCGATTGTCAAGACCGGTTGGCTCAGGTGGTAGTGCGTTAAGCATTTACCGAGCATCTGATCGCAAGTCAGAAGTTTGGGGGTTCGAAACTTCACCGGTCATCAGCTTTTGCATTCTGAGTATTTACCTAGCGTGTTTTCGTTAGTAATAAAAATTGAGCTACTTGCCTTTCTAGTGTATTCTGAATAGGGAGGGAACGCTAAAACGGCAGTGCAAATAGAGATAGCAGTGTTAGGGTAGACCTTTCAGTGTTATTTAACACTGGAAATTCGACCTACCCGAAACGACAGGTAAGTCAGTCTTTGCAAAGATTCTGCAAATCCTATACAAACCAAGTATAAAGTACCTGTTGCGCTGTGGCGCAACAGGAAAAAGTAATAAGTCATCTGCGTACATTAGTGCATACAGTTTACAGTTATGAAGTTGAACGTAAGAGCCATTATTTATAGCAAGAAAATGTTCCGAATCCGATATATAAGCATTAAATAAAAAAGGCGACAATACACCGCCTTGTTGTACACCAATCGTTGAATTGAAAAATTTTTCATTATTTCCAGAAATACATGACCTAGTAAACATGAACATATTCTTAAGCAGTTTTAAAATAACTGAAGATACCTCATTTTTAGCCAATTTAAACAATAACGCCGTACGATTAATTCGATTAAAGGCTTTAGTAAGATCAATTGAAGCTATAAAAAGTGCCTTTTTAAGAACAGAATAATTTTTAATGAGTGTCGTAACAACGTCAGTTGTTGAATCGTTTTTTCTGAAGGCAAATTGCGTTTTGCTAAAAAACTGTTTGTAGTTGTACCAATTTTCTAATCGTTTTTTAATTATCGCATCAAAAACTTTACCTAAATTACTTAGTAATGAAATCCCTCTATAATTATTATTATTCTGACGATCACTGTTTTTGAACAAGGAAATAATTTTAGCCGAAGACCACATTTTTGGATATAAACCATGTGTTAAACAAGAGTTAAAAATTATTTTCCAAACTTCAACAAGTGCATTTTTGGAAAATTTCAGCTGTTCATTAAAAATTAAGTCTAGACCAACACTTTTCCCAGACTGAAGATTATCTAACACTATCATTATTTCATCGTCAGTAATCGGACTATCAAGCATACAATTATATGATGCATTATAAATAGAATTACAAACATAATTTGAATATTCTTCAATATCAGGCAAGTAATTTTTGTGGCAATACAAATTTCTATAATGTTCATATTGTGTATCTGAGTTAAGAGTACAATGTGTATTTGGTGGTTTAAGTAATAAGCGCCAAAATTTAGATGGATCATTAATTTTAAATGATTCTATTTTTTGTGACTATGCTTTAGAATATGCACGTTTGGCTTTTTTAATTTCCCTTCGAAAATTCCTTTTTGATTCACGATAACAATCGAAAGTAGACTGACTTTTAAACGAAAATAAAGCTTTAACAGAAATGTAAAAATGTTTTTTGGCTAACTGACATTGTATTCCACCAAGGTTTCGGTTTTTTAACAAAGCCTGAGTATTTAGCCAGGGGTGGCAGCTTAAAAAAATTTGTAACAGTATTCAAACAATTATCAAGAGAGCACTGATCCGAAATTGTTATAGCTTGATTTGCAATTTGTGAGTAGATATAAAATGGGGGTTCTGGCACCGCCCGCAGCCGCAGCCAGCGGTGGTCATTCATAGGAATAGCCACCTTAGTAAGTACACATGAATGAATAAATGAATGAATGAATGAATGAATGAATGAATGAATGAATTATGAAAAAATGAATCGATGAGTGGATGAATTATGAAAAAAATGAATCGATCAGTGGATGAATTAATTAATGAATTAATGGATAATATGACGAAATAAATTAAGACTACTACATTTTTAAATGACAACAAACGTGTCATAATAATGAAATAACTTCCTAATTTAATGACTTGCAAAAACTACACACGTGTGTAGTAATGTCAAAACATGTTACACATGTTTTGATTGACAGAAGAATGAGTAGGTAGGTACGTAATTAGAAACAAAATAGGTATCAAATTTGTAAATAAACCCCCAAATTTTCAATTTTTACGTAAGAAACTTTTGGAGGAGGATATCTTTCAATAGAAATCCTCCCCCAAATTTGCGTAATACCCGGAGTTTACGCAAGCAATCCTAGTACAAACTCCGGGTTTTCGCACTATATAAATCACCAAATTTTCACAGAGACATCAGCTCTCTTATCTGCTGCTACTATTACTTCTATTATTACTATTACTGCTACCCCCCCCCCCCTGTTTCTCCCCTTGCCCTGAATGGATCCTGTTGCCCAGCCAGTACCGTCCCCTGAACTGATTGATTTAACTACCCCTCCGCAGTCCCCTCAATTGATCGACCTTGTTACTCCGCCGCCATCACCAGCACATGCAGGTAAGAATAAACCCTTGATGGTATTTTTAACTATAAAATATCAATTAATTTAATTAATTTTTAACTATAAAATATCAATTAATTTAATTAATTTTTAACTAGATTTAAATATTAATTTGGGATATATGTGACCAGTTTAATCTCATTTATAACTCTATATAATTTAACTGTACCCTTTCAGAGCCACAGGGTGGACAGCCGGCGCCCATGATGGAGGAGGCAGACACGGACGCAGGGAGTGTGGGCGGAGAATCCAGTCCCGAACTTTACGTGTGCGTCATCTGCTACCGGCAAGCAGATGTTCTCCTGACATCCTGCACCCGCCACTGCAGGTCTCAGCCCCGCCACTGCATGTTTTGCGTCCGGCAGCTGGTCCTAACGAGAAGCAGCAAATGCTCATGGTGCCGCAGACGATTTCGCTCTTTTGTGCACCTGGGGACGAGAGTCCTTTTCTATAATTCTATAATTAAAAAATTTAAAAAATAACTGGTCTGCCTACAGCAGACAACTTTAAAACATGCATACGCACGCAAGCTCATACACACGCACACACACACACACATATACGAAGAATTTTTAAATTATATGACAGCTCAGCTTGCTGTCATTACTATAAACTATTAAATCATTTTTTGTAAAAAATAACTAGGCTGACTAGACCAGCCTAGATTACTACATACGTACGCACGCATGCAAGAACACACACACACACCAAATGAGTAGTGACATTCTAAATGTCAAATGTATTTGTTTTTAACTTTTTAGGTGGTGCTGTTTAACGAAGCGATGGAGCGGGCGACCCTGCAGCTTGACGGCATGGCACCAGAGCCAACCCTTGCCGCCTATGTGCCCTCATCGCCAACGTACACGCCACCACCTCTCCCACCACCAACCCCTGATCCGGAAGCTACGCCTTCACCACTCCCCATTCCACCACAAACCCCGTCACCACCACCTCAGCCATCACCCAACGCATCAGTTGAACAGTGGGTAAATTGGGTGAATGATGTTATGGGGGAGGGTTCCTAAAATCACATGAATTTTTTGAGAATATTTTGAAATTTTCTAAGCTTACTTTTTGCATATATATAGTTAAAAAAGACATGAAAATTTATGTGACTAATTAATATATATATTTATATACGTTTATATTTTATATATATTTGTTATAATTTACATATATATATTTTATTTAGATTTATGTTATAATTTACATATATATATTTTATATAGACTCATGTTATAATTTACATATATATTTTATATAGACTCATAATTTACATATATATTTTATGGTAATTTATGTTATATTTTATATACTTATATATATTTTATATAAATTTATGGTATATTTATATTTACATGTATTTATTTATATATTGTTATTATCTTAGAATAAAATAGAAATCCTCGCCGCCAAGTTGTCAATAAGTTAGAACTTATTGTCACTTCAGATAGGGGACATGTAGCGACACTCCAATTGTGCGTCGCTCTGTATAGCGTACACTATTACGATTACCTTCCGAGTCAACTATTAACAGGTTGACTGATATGAATTGTGTGCTATAGTAAAACCGAAGCGGATTAATCTAATATAGGAATAAACTCTCGAATGCGAATTTTGTACAAACGTGAAACTCAGAACCCTATTAGTTCCTCCGATACATCTTCGTTGCAAAAACCAGCCCTCTGAGTTCCTCCTCCACGGCTTGGGACGTGGCATAGGCCCATTACTGGTTTTTTTTTAATTTTTATTTACACAAATACACAGCAACAACACACATTATTCAAAACCACAATATCTGACATGATTAGGACGCATGCATTCTAATCTCAAGTGTGCCCCCAGTCTAGTTGTCAAGAACCCACACAGGTGACATAGTTTTAGAGTCTTTGGTATTTTACTGAAAAAATTTCTGTTGTCACGTTTTGGTTCTTTTTCAACTAACCCGAGGGCTACCACATCCAAAAGACACTGACAGTGTTTATAACGATTACAAGTTTTACACTTAACCATCACCAACTAATGCACAGCTATCTACAGCAAGAGTATTTGGAGCAGTTGATTTCTTGTCGCAAGACTTCTTTTTCCCCTTAGTCTTTGAATCAGTATCACTTTCTGTATCTGTTGACGATGATGATGATTCTTCTGATGATGAGGAGTGAGAGTAGTATGTATGGTGATTAATTTCCCAAGCTTCAGTTAACGCAGCGTGTTCCCACTTTTCCACATACAATCTGACCTGATAACAGTCCGGCATGTCATAGTTAGCACAGCAAACGTCTCTGAAGGCATCTTCTATCCGCGCATACATATACCCACTACGGGCTAGCGTAATTTCAGGAGAATATAGGCTGTAAAATCCGACCACCTTCCAGGTATACATTTTGAAGACTGACGATGTTTCTGAGAAGTTTAGCATTTATACTGTTTCCTAGCTAGGTATGAGTCATATAGCCTCAGGCAAAATAATTAGTATTAGTCATTTTTATTGATTTTTAACATGACATAGTACAATCTATTTAAAACTATAATAGAATTTAAGAACAGAGTCAGTAACACTATTTACAGTCACATGCCAAAAGTGTTCTCCAAAAAAAAAAAATAACTACACAGTTCATCTTCATTAAGTATGCAGCATCCAAACAAATAATTTTCTACACAATTTAGGCATTGTCTAGGTTGACTACGGCATTCTTTTTTGCATCCATCCAAAATGCAGTTGGCAGTATGCAGGTTACAAATGACGCATAGAATTCCAGTAATGTCTGAAATTCGACGTATATGACCATTTTTCATGAATGACTAAGATTCTTTCCCGCACAATTTGCATGGCATTACTCTATCATGCGGCCGATTTTCACCGATGATTTTCAGTATACAATCATAGCAATGTCTTGGTTGCTGTTGACATTCTGGTGTGCACTCCAGTAGAAAGCAAGTTGCACTTTCTTTCTCACAAAGCACGCATTTAGGAGATTCCACCTGGAATTCAGAAGGAGGTTCTTCCGTGTCAGAAATGCTGCAGTTTTTTGTAGATTTTCCATTTGAGAGCAAGGATGCGACAGAGCAACTGCCGTGCAAGTGAAACTTTTGGGTCTTATATACTCTGTGATGACTCAGCTAATTATCACACAACCTACATAAATTCAGCACATGATTACAAGTTTTTTTCAATACTTTTGACATTAGTCACACCTGTAACAAAGAATTTTCCATTATGGAAAAGTCTCACAGTGCCTTCTAAATGTTTAAAAACTATTCCACTGAATAATTCAGGTTCGAAAATAGCACTGGTATCTTTAACGATTGCGTATAGTTTAATCAAATCTATACGATAGCCCAAATGAAAAGATGCAACCATGTTGACAACCCTACAGCTTTCAATTTTAGTATTCATCGATTTTGCATAACTTTCCAGACACTCATATGCTTGTTGAATACTTTTTGCTCCCAAACATACAAAACTATTTCGTTTGAACACCAAAATGCATAAATTTTGATGTCGAACCACAATACCACTAAATTTGTTTAAATTATGTTTTTGAGTGGCAATCTTAAAGTAAATTTTCGCGCAAAACTTACCAACTACTACAACATTTACAATCACCATGGTTAATTTTAAGTTTGATTTGCGTAATGCATGTGGAAAATTTTGATTACCAATTTATTTTTACCAAAATTGCTCAAAACACTGCTAAGTAGTGCCTTGGTCGTGGTTATGTTCAGTAACTGCTGGCCTTCCCCATCGGCAATGTATACTAATAGCAAGTCTTGTGGTGGTACTTCGGAAACAAACCGCTGGGAAATGTAGTGACTGAGATCGTCGACAGTCAGTGGTGACTTATCTTCAATGAAAAGTTCATACTCAGCATATCGCACACCATCAGTTCCAACTTCATTCATTTCCACTTTAACATTACCACAAGTATTAGGACCAATTGTATGACTTCGCTCTTCAATATGGTAAATTGCAATTTTCAGCACTTTTTGTCCGTAATCTTCAATAGGCAAGTCTTTTTTCTTCACCAGTTTCTGATTCAATACTTTGTTGTATATGTCTTTAACAATAACAAGTAACCATTCATCATCTCGACAATGATTCAATTGATTGGCAAGTATCGTTTTTATACCATCTCGAGTAAGCGTCATCCCTTCTCGACTACCAATAGAAAGGTGCATTCTGCGCACCCTACTGGTGTCAAAGGTTCTATCAACGGCTGTAGTTGTTAGGAGCATGTTGATTGATAGTATTGTAACTTTAAAAAATTTAACTGAATGCTATTCCTTTTATTGGTTCAGACGTTTTGACTGCTAGTTTCAAGCGAAATAGTCCTACTTTTGCACAACTGACTACGAGATACACCAGTATTTCTACCTTTTAAAGTGTCTACAAATCTTTTCACGATAATATTGTTTTGTGATGATCGTTTATGAAGTTCTCCCAATATTTTTTCAAAACTATCTCCTCTGCATCTTTTGTGCAAAAAATATATACAATATTCACCACAAACAATGGAATCTAGATCTTGCAAGCAGTACGTATTGTATTTCAAAAGTTTTTCAGTATTTTTAATATACTCCTTGAAACAGTCAATTGGTTTTAATCCATAACTGTCAAAATATTCTACATATTTATCAACATAAAACGCTACCCAGTGCTGTCCAGACACATTTGCTAGATCTGTATTTGCAACAAAGCTAGCAGGCATCGAGTGAATGTCAAGTAGCTGATCCCAAGCAAAAACGCCTACAAAGTTTTTTATACACTTATCTTTACTGAGAATTTTGTATATTTCAATCGTATTCATATTGCATAGTCAAAAAATGGGGTTCTGTTATAAGCTAATGCAATCATATTATCAAACTCACCGTATATTATTATTTCAATACCATGTGGAAATACTGTTGCATCCAGTGGCCTTTTCAGCTGCATGTGTAATGATAGATCACCCTCTCTAATCAGTTGTAGGGCACTACTGTCTACATTATCTGCAGTGAGATCAAACAGAAACATTGTGTATCCATTTTTGAATTCATCGTATGTAATATCGCTTCCGGTATTATTGTTGGCCATATCGTTGGTTTCATACATGTACATGAAAGGAAAGCTATAGTTGTAATCACCCCAATCAAATTTTAAAGGATATTTTGGAAAATACTCATCACCATATTTGATGGCGATTTCTGACACATCACAGTTTTAAAACTTGAATAGGTTCTTTTTAAATTTTCCGTTATATGCCTCAGCATCTACCAATGCCAGGATCAATCGCCGTGGTAATTGACCGGTGAATATTGAATTTTCAATTATAGACTGTGACCCTGGCACAAGATGTCTTGTCACCATTTTTACACGTTGTATAGGATACTTTGCTGTATTATTGCTTTTTAAAATGTTTTCAATTGCAAAACTTAAAGATTCTTGTGGTTTTACCTTCCAAACGTACCATCGTAAACTTTCAACTTCCATCTTGAACGGTGTTCCATCACTCATTAAACAAAATTTGTCTGAGTTTCTATGAATTTCCAAGCTCAAGTCACAATCACTCAACAGATAACGCTCTTGCTTAAACAGATCACAATGTAAGGGTGCCAGTAATTCAACACTGTTTCCATTTATAAAAGCTCGGCCTCTGGATAGCATAGATTTTGATGACAAATCTTCAAATCTTCCAGCATCATCTTTGTAGTACATGGCCAACTGTAAGTGTGAGTTTTTTGCTTCCCAACCAAAATTTAGTACAGTTTCAAAGTACGCCTGATACGCATACAAAGGCCCTGAATTGTAGACTTCCTTATCTGACAATTTCACAATCAGTCGTTCTATAAACGATTTACCAATCAAATTTATAGCAGCTACCTGAACTCGACTCCAGTCAACAGTGCCATCAGCTAGCGTAGGGGATTCAACTATTTCACCATTTTCACCAGTTACTTTAATTTTCAAGTATAAATAGTTTTTGTTCAAGTCCAACATAAACGTATCTTTTGGTACGTGAATTCTATATGGACCCGCACTTGTTACAGGGTTTTGAGTGTAATATTCAGCCCAATAGCCTTTTTCTACAGCAACCTGTGTTGGTGGTGCCGAAAAAAGGTTGAGCTCACTTTTGAACCCTGGTATAGATGCAGCATCTACTTGCTTAGCCATTGAAAATGTCTGCTTTTACAGTCTGTTTTCTACGTCTGGTCACCCCTTTTATGCTTTTTTGCACAGGTCGTACGCCCAATCCTTCCCCTTGTTGTAGTTCTTCACCAAACGTTTTCAGAGACCTACCGACAGCCTCTTTTCCTCGTTTTTTAACAGATTCTTTCAAATCTCTTCCGCTAAGGTAATCTCTAGCAACATCTGATGCTGAGTGCAACACTTCTCTTCCCGCCTCTGTACCAATACGCTTCACAGCTGGCCATAGAGTGCGAAAAATACCCCTAAAAAAGCTACCTATACCCGTTCCTCGTTGATACGGAGACCCTGCATAAATACCTGAGCCTGACTGTAGTAGGGTATTTTCCCAAGTATTTATAGATTCGGGTTGGTAAACTTTCCTCATTTTGGTCGTATATGTAACTTTGCAAAGAGTTTCCCAAACTCAAAATTTACAAATTTACCACCATCATTCCTTATATTGATTTCAATACTGTCAAATTCTTTCTTTAAAATAGGGACATAGTGCGGATTATCATAAATTTTAGTTATAATGTCACCATAATTTCCTTCGACATTCACTACCCTGAGCAAAGGTGCGGTAACATTGCCAACAATTTGTGGAGCAACAATGTCACTGTAAACAAACATTGAATAAAACCCAGCGCGCATGTCTGGAGAACCTTCAGCCACCACTGAGTGTTTGGCATGAGTAAAAGTCTCTGCAGATGGCAAAATTCCTTTATCCCAATCTAAAACAGGCTCATTCGGATTATAAGCAATAGAAGAAAATACATTTTTGTCAAAACCCATCATGTATGCAATCTGTTTTGTTAGTTTGATAGAAATAAAGTTGGGACTTTCTAGATGTGATTCATTTATTTCAACTTCTAAGCAAACTCTATTTTCCAACGAATCATATCGAAACTTTGCTGGTGCTCGTTCGTCTCTATCATTTCGTATGTATTGAAGAGCTTTATTCACACCCTCACATAGATCCTCAATACGTTCATAATGACGTATAGGAATTGTCTTTGTCTTTACGATAATATCATTAAAAACTACGGCAATGGTAGCTTCTGCAGCTGATGGAACGTTACTCCATGTTACTGGAAATATAAGCTCAACCAGTGCAACCTCCCATTCACCATCCAAATCAATTCTGTGTGGTAACTTTACTCTATATTTGTTCAAAAAATTTTCCGGGAAATCTGTAGTATTACTGGGGAGATGTAGGTAAAAATCCATCAGTCTCTGATACCCAACTGTTAAACTTTTCAGGATAACCCAACCATTTGACAAGATATTGAGTTTTTCCTTGTTTACGTCTTGTTTTTATTATTTTTTCTATCCAAAATGTTTCTGGTTCAATTACGCGCTGCAATTCCTCCTCATAAAACCTACCTGTAATCTCTTCACCTTGTAAATCCTGCAAGTAATACATGGGAGGATGCATATGAGTAACTTTGTTGATTTTAAAAAGTTCTTCTGACCAATTGGGCAAGTATCCTTTTTCAAAAAGCCCCTTAGTTTTACTTATTCTAACCAAATCTCCTTCACTAAACTTTGGAGTTCCAGACAATTTAATTTTGTCGTACAAATTCTTGTAAACCAATGAGTGATTCAGAGGGTTTGATGCCTCCACTGGTGTCATTCCAATACTCCGGTGTTTAGAGTTATTATAGGAATCCACAAAATTTTGCAAAACATCAATGTATTTGTATGTTCTGTTTTTTGTGAAATATTTCCAAATTTTACTTTTGATAGTACGATTGAATCGCTCCACCAAACTACATTTAATGTCAGGATTATTACAAGTAAAAAAAATGATACCATTTTCACGTAATAGCTTTTGAAAATTTTTATTTAAAAACTCTTTTCCTTTATCTGTTTGCACTTTTTTTGGTTTTCTTCCATGCTCAATTATAGTTCCGAAGGCTCTTGTTATTTCTAAGGCTGCTTTATTCTTAACAGGAACAATCCAAGCATACTTTGAAAACGCATCTATGCATGTTAAAATAAATTTAAAGTTATCATTGTGGTGAGCTATTTGACTCATATCTGCCAAGTCAATCTGCCATAAATCATCTATTTCTGTAACAAAATATTTACTTTTGCTATACTTTCGCTTGATAGGTTTATGAAGTGTGTACGTGTATTGCTTTTCTAACCAATCCTTCACTTGTGAGACTGGAATTTTGTGCTCTTTTGCAGCTGAATATAGTTTTTGGACTCCACTAAATGCAACTGGACTAGAGGGATCATAATACAATTTACTTAATATGTCTTCCATTTCAAACGACTCAGAGCGCGGTTTATTCCACTACCTTCTTGATCGCTCAGTTTTCTTCTTATTTCTTTTAGACGTCTTAAGGAGTCGCTCAAAGGCCTGGAAGGTGTACTAGGACTAGAATCTTGTAAAGATCTTATATAGTTCCACCTAGAGTGATTAGTAATCAACTCTCTGGGTATATTATTATCTTTGAGAGCTTTGGCAAAAAGTTGCCAACCAACGGCTGGGCTTTTAGTAGGTCTATATCGAACAAAGTCATGTATTA
>JASANF010017922.1:0-18424 GCA_030248245.1 Trissonchulus sp. WLG1_4
ATATAGTTATTAAATAACCATTATGACACAATATGACTGAGACTGACTTACCACCAACACTCAGATTAACTTTATCCGGGCTTGTGTCTTCATTATACATGCGCATTACATTAAACACCTCAATAGGCGGAGCCACCTCTACGCCGGCAAATCTAGACATGGCTGTGACAGAGCTGAAAACATTTATAGTACATTCACGGGCGGTTCCAGGGGGGGGGGGGTGCAGAGGGGGTGTGCACCCCCCCTTTTGGTCGGAAGGGTGGGGTGCAGCAGCTAGATGTTGAAAAGTGCCTGCCGCAATGCAACTAAATTGTTGCAAAAACCAAAAATTCGCCAGCTTCTGGGAACTGCCGCCCCCAGACCCCTGCCAACCAATTGCTTAGTGCTGAACTGTAGTTTTGATGTCACTATTAACGCCACGACGTACTCAAACTGGTCTCGTAACAATGCGAAACCATAGAAAGAACTAAAAAAAATTTCGAAGCTGCATCCCCCCTTTTCAAAATCCTGGAACCGCCCCTGAGTACATTATACACTGTACATACATGTGTAGTTAATGGAGTAGTTATTTTAATATTAAAGCCAATCGGGAAAAAAACGCACCCCTTTTGTCGTGAAAAAAACCCACCCCAGTGTCTGGGCTTGGGGTGGTTCAAGTGGTATATACCAAATTTTGTGTGCAATAAAACAACCTCCAAACAACACTGTACACGAGTTTAGAACTCGTTATGATCATTTTTACAATTTTTATGAGGAATCGAAATTTTGACTGTTTTCACCTACGAAGCTTGAAAACTTTGACTAACTTCAATCCATCGGTACTCCTCATGTCAACAAAGCTATCGAAACGGAGGCCATCTATAGCGGCAGGGCTACAACTTAAGCTAAAATGTTGAGTACCGCAGCGGAGCCACAGTGGCTCAACTTCATGGGAAAAAACACACGTCGAGGGAACAAACCCCAATTATTTCGAGTTGTGTAATTCGATGAAAAAACGTGATAGAAACACGAAACTGATCTTGTTGGGTCCCCATAGTGAGAAATCTCATCTCTCCATGGTGACTGGTGAGAAATTGCGAACAAACCCCGAACTTTGGCGAGCAACGAAACCTGTTCATGTAATGTTTCAAAATTTGAACACCCTCATTTTTTGTAAAAATTGGCTGTATATATATATACAAAATATATATTATATAAAATATACAAAAACTATTGAAAACTAAAATGCTTGTTTTCGTAATTAAACCTTGTTAACATCGGTAGGAAGACTGCATAGCACAATAGCAATTATGCGACTCTGTGTACAATTTCAGAAAATTTTGATTTGTGACTCCATCCCATACATGTAGTTGGGGGGGGATGGGGGGAAGACCCCCCCAAATTTCGGTCCCGACTCCCGGGGGAGGGAGGGGGGGTCCCGTGCTCCCGTCAGGGGGGATTTTCAGTTGATGATGTTGGTCATATCAAGATATCTGGAAATAGTCGATCCGTCCAAACTTTGGTTATCGATATCTGACCACAAAAATGGAAATTGAGCATTCTGAGTATGCAACCAATTAGGGCAAAAAAGTTAAACTTTAACTTTAACTGAAATTATGAAATTAAAAAAGTTAGGGGTATTACTTCACAGGAAAAAATCTGATTACAAAAATATTACCAAAAAATTACAAATTTATTACAAACAATATGTAATAAATTTGTAATTTTTATATCACATTTTTGTAATTTCACTGTGCAAGTTTGTAATTTTTTTGTAACTTTTTTGTCATTTTTTGTAATAATTTTGTAATTTTTTTGTAACTTTTATGTAATTTTTTTGTAATTCGAGTGCAAGTTTGTAATTTTTTGTAACTTTTTTGTAATTTGCAGTTGAAAACATATACAAAATTTTTTGTAACTTTTTTGTAATTTTTTTGTAACTTTTTTGTAACTTTTTTGTAAGTTTTTTCCCAGTTGACGATTTTGAATTTTAACGATCAGTATATCCACAAACTGGCCGAATTCTATATAAAAAACCAGTTTTTGATAAAAAATACAAAAATGTTTTTGTAACTTTTTTGTAATTTTTTTGTAACTTTTTTGTAACTTTTTTGTAATTTTTTTGTAACTTTTTTGTAAGTTATTCCCACTTGACGATTTTGAAAATTTACGATCAATATATCTACAAATTGACCAATTTTAATTCATGTGTATAAAAAGATAACCCAGATTTACTAAAAAATATATACATATATACGCTGGGGGAGCGGAAGGCTCGGAATACTGGCGTTACAGACGGGTTTTTTTCTAGCTATACACAGACGGGTTTCTGTGTCATGCTTACTGGAGCCCGTCCAACGACTGGGGTACTCCCCGCAAGTCAACTGGCGTTGGCGCAAGCGACATTTAGCTCAGCGGAACCCATGTGTTGATGCAAAGACGTTAACTGTCAATGTATGAACAAAAAATAACGCACCTGTCGTCACCTGTGCAAATGCTTATAAAGATTGTAAGCGATACAACACTTGTTAGAGAGCAGTCTGCAACCGCACTACGGAAGGATAACTAAAAGCAAAGAGCATATATATATATATATATATATATATATATATATATATATATATATATATATATATATATATATATATATATATATATATATATATATATATATATATATATATATGTATATCATACATGGGCAAGACCCGGGATTCACCCGGGATTTTTCCGGGTGGACCGCGCGACCGCGCAGCGGTCGGAATTGGACCGCGCAGCCCGAGCGGAGCGAGGGCTGCTCTGCGTAACTGACGCGGAGGACCGCGCGCATAACTGACGTGAAAGTTGACTGCGCAGTCTACCTGTAGATTGATTGCGCAGTCCAAATAGTCTGCTCAGTCTAACTATTAATTGACTGCGAAATCCTAATGACTGCGCAGTCTAACTCTAGATTGATTGCGCAGTCACACTAGAGTTAAACTGCGCAGTCAGTAAGATTGCGCAGCTAATTCATAGTTGGACTGCGCAGTCCAAATAGTCTGAAAGGGCGCAGTCAAACTAGAGTTGCACTGCGCACTGCGCCGTCAGTAGGATTGCGCATGCAATAAGAGTTGGACCGCGCAGTCCAAAACTACAAATAGTTCGCGCAGTCCAACTCTTAAGTGACTGCGCATTCCTAATGAGTGCGCAGTCTAACTCTAGATAATTGATTGCGCGGTCCTGTCCTCCCTTTGGTTTTTATTGCTCGGCCGAAAACAATTTCCGATACGCCTCCAGTTGACCAAATTTGGCTTAAAAATCAAAAAATTCTCAATTTTTTTCTGGGAACTGCCGCCCACAGACCCCTGCAACTTTATGGCTTACTATTCCTTGTTATCATCTTTCGTCAAAGCCTATGGTATGTATGCACAAGTACATCATGCTGTGTTCATGTGTAATGCACTCTCTGATGTGACGTTGCCATTTATCGTTATAATTTTCTGGTCGGAAAAAAATTTCTGATACGTTTCTAGTTGACCAAATTCGGCCTAAAAATTGAAAAAATCTCCAATCTTTTTCTGGGGGCTGCCGCCCCCAGACCCCTGCAGCCGGTGACTCAGTGGTCTTGAGTTTGCAACGCAAATTTGTGTTAATATTACTAAAAAGTGCATTTTAACCCATCACAAAAGCTCAGAAAGTCAATCTCCCTGAAACTTTTTACTGTGTGGGCCACTGACAGTGAATTTGTTTAGATTAAATGACTACAAACAACATTTCACAACGGACCCCTTCGCCTTGGGTGAAGGGACCGCGCAAAAAATTTTTAGTTTTCCCGGGTTCATTTTAACCACCTTACCCATGTATGATGTATATACATACATATTTAATATATAACGGGATCATGAATCTTGTTGAATCCGAAGGATGACATCCCTACTTCAACACCAGTACGATTTTGCACCATCTTTACCGTTGATGTAAGCTGCAAAACTTCAATGATACCAAAATTAATGACAGAATTACAGAAAAATGACGAAAAAATACAGAACGCTGAAAAGAAAATGTTTCAAAAAATATATAGTAAAAAGTTAAAATGCAATTACAGAGTCAAGACACAATTTCTATGTCTATATATATATATATGTGTTTTTGCCAAATTTTAAGCAAAACAATGAGATTACAAAAAACAAAAAAGTTACAAAAATTACAAAACGTTGAAAAGCATGCCATATTTTTCGAAAAATCGAAAAAAATTAAAAATACAGCTATTTCAAAGTCAGGATGCTTTTTATGTCTTGAAATGTATTTTTGCCAAATTTGAAGCAAAAAAATGAAATTTCTAAAAATTACAAAAAAATTACAAAAAAGTTACAAAAATATTACAAAAAAATGACAAAAAAGTTACAAAAAAATACAAAAAAATGACAAAAAAGTTACAAAAAAATTACAAAACGTTGAAAAGCAAATATTTCAAAAAATCGAAAAAAATTAAAAATACAGCTATTTCAAGGTCAGGATGCCTTTTTTATGTCTTGAAATGTGTTTTTGCCAACTTTGAAGCAAAAAAATAAAATTTTTAAAAATTACAAAAAAATGACAAAAAAATGACAAAAAAATTACAAAAAAGTTACAAAAAAATTACAAAAAAGTTACAAAAAAATTACAAAACCCGTTTTGTAATATTTTTGTAACTTTTTTGTAACTTTTTTGTAATCAGATTTTTTCCTGTGCTTTAACTTTAACTCCAAAAAAAGTTAGAGGTCTTACTTTAACTGTAGCTTTAACTTAAATTAAAACAACCTTACTTTAACTTTAAATTGAAGTTATTTTAAAAAAATTATAGTCATTGATTTTCGGCTTACTTTAACTTTAACTTAAATTGCTGCCTGAGGCTGAGCCTTACTTTAACTGTAACTTTAACTTAAATTGAAGCAATGGCCTTTACTTTAACTTAAATGAAAATGGAATGAATACACACTCGGGGTCGGTATGTTAATACTCGCCGTATTTGTTCTATCGAATGTTTGCGGCTGAACTTGGTTTCCCTCTGCATTTTATTATCTCCTTTGCCTTTACTCTAAATTATATACCTACAGATTGGAAAAGTGCTAATGTTGTTCCAATTTTTAAAAATAAGGGTTCTAAAACAGACCCCCATAATTATTGTGATATAAGCATAACCTGTTGGGCTGCCCGCCCAATCGATATTTGGATCGATAAAACTATTAAGCGTCACCTTTCTGCTTATGAATTGTGGTCTCCATTCCAGCACGGTTTTTTACCAGGTCGCTCGACTGTTACGAATTTACTAACGTGTCTCAATTACTGGTCTAATGCCGCAAATCGAGGCAACTGTGTTGATATAGCGTATCTAGGTCTTCGTAAACTGTTCCTTATTCTAAATTGGAATCAAATCTAATCTTGAACCAATCACCGATTGTAAGCCAGACATCACACAATAAGGACATGAAAATTCAAAAAATTCAGTCAGATATCAGATTGGCCAGCTTGTGAAGCACACATAACGTGTCGACGCACGGTTTTTTGCCACAAATAAGAAAAAAATGAAGGTTCGTTTTTCTTTTGATTTTAAAATAAGCGTCTAAATTTTTCACAATTTATCATTATTGCTGTGAGTACTTCACTGTTTACGCACAGTTTCACAGTTCAAATAGGTATTACTCCGCAACCATTCTAGCAATTTGCACTAAATTTTGTGTGCATAAACTACAACATAGTCCTTTTAGTCTGTGTAAGCAAACTAAAAAATAAGTTGATAAATGTGACGAAAAAATGTGAATAGTTTTTCAAAACGTCATTTTTCCGACTTTGCAACCTCACTGCAAACAGTACATATACTGCATCAATTTTGATGAAACTTGGCGAAAATACTTGCCTCAACATATATTTTCAAAATATATAAAGAACGATGTCGTATCTTTTTCTGAAAATGTTTTATAGTTACGCAAAATCGACTGCTTTCGCGACACTACCCCCTTAAGGGGGCGCTCCGGGAATCGGGGGTTACATCGAAAATTGGCAAAAAAGTTGGCAAATGTCAAACTTTACTATACATATATGTAGTATGGCACAAAAGAACACTGGAGGCAAATTTTTAAATCACGTGATCATGTCACGTGACCCTCAGAGCACCAAACGTGAGTGAATTTTCGGCAAACGATAACTCTGCTTACACTTTGCGTATAGTCACACTTTAAATACCAAAATGCAGCTTATGTGCTTCTCTAGTTGAACATTATTTTGGTTTTTAACATTTATGTCGGGTTTGCATAAAAAGTGTCATTATGTGTTTTCGAAGTCGAACTCTGAGCAATAAAATTCATATAAAAAAATTTCTAAGCTTTATTTTAAAAAACTAAAAAATTGTTCAACTGCGCAGAGCCTAAGGCTATAAATGTGCAAAATTTTGTTTGAAAATATTTTACCAGCATTTTATAATCGAATGCCGAAAAATTGGTTTTGTATTCACACAGCCTATATTTGAGTCTGCTGCTTCTGAAAATGGTTTCTTGTGCGATTTTTTTGCACAGAACGCAATAAAATTGTTTTAATTTTTCATTACGACTAATAAAATCTACGTATCGTCTGTTTGTAAAACCTCAAAAAGCGTTGGTGCACTGGCTTACCTGGTGAATTTGTGTAAAAGTCGAATAAAATCTGTAAATTGTCCAATTTTTTCCAAATTTTTTGCTATGGAGATATGCACGTCAAAACATCAGAAATAGTATTTTGGGCAACTTTCCTTCAAGAATGATAGGTTATTTTGGCTGTTTTTAAAAAATACGGCCCAAATCCTTGATTCCCGGAGCGCCCCCTTAAGGGGGCGCTCTGAGTAACTTCCAATAAATCAAATTGCTATAATTTTTTGTTTCTTGCTGATACGAACTTTTTTGCTTAAGCGCAATCAAGAGGAACACCAGGCAAGCATTTTTGCAAAGTTTGAAGAGTCTCGGAACATTTTAGCAAACTTTATGACTGCATCAAAATCAAAATTTTGAAAAATCTGACTAATTTTTGAAATGACGTAGCTCAATGGTGTTTCAACCAAATTTCACAATCTATAGCTTAAATTAAAGACAATTATCTTGCCAAGGTGCCATTTTTGTCGAATTTTCGTTACCGACGACAAATTTTTAGTTATTTAGTTTCTATCAAAAGTGACGTTTTAAAAAGCCTATCATATTGAGCCAAATCATAATAGTTACAATTCAAGAAGTTCGGCACCTCCATATACATCTGCTCTAACATTCTGCAAAGTTTCAAGCGGATCTGTTTTGGCAGATGACAGTAATCGTAAAAAAATGTACGCTATAGCCCAATTTCAGAAACCTGAAGTTTGCCTACACATACGTATTTTCCAAAAAATAGAGCTAATTTTTCTGTACTAAAATCCGTTGAGAAAAGTTTCAGAAGCCAAAAAGTAGCTAACGAAAAATTAGTTTGAAAAATAGTGTATTTTTGTCAATGTTGGTCAACGTATTTTGGAAAATTTTTTAGAAAGTTTGCCTACACAAACGACTTTTTGAAAAGTTGCAACTGGCAATCAGCTACAAAGAACTGCTTCAAAAAGTACCAAAAGCCATATAGATTTTTTTGGTATATCGATTTAAAGATTTTTCCCATTGAAAAATAGGTTAAAATTTCAAGTTGAACAAAATTTGACGTTATATACATCAAATGAGAGCTAATTTAATTTGCAACAACTTTTCTTCTTGAGTTAATTAACGAAAACTTACGTGAAAAATTTTATCGCCCAAAGTCGGTTATTCAGAGCGCCACCTTAAGGTGGTAGTAACGAATGTGCAGTGTTTTTCAACAGGCTAGTATTCAGTAAATACTTAATTTTGCCGCAATTTATTTATATCGTTGGAAGGCGCTACTTTACCTTTACATTTATGGAAGTTTTATTGCACAAATGTTAAAATAATTTGCATGGCACATGTTAAAAGTGGACCAATTTGGTTTTTTTTGAGCACTTTCAAATCTGGCCACTTTTTGAAGAGTTTAAACAACAAAAACATGCGAAAAACGGCACAATTAATTAAAAGCAAATTATCTAGACCCAAAATGCACGATTTTATGATTTGGCAATTATTAAATGAAATATAAGCTTTCAAAGTATAAAGTGTCTATTCACACGCAACTTTCAGGTTCTATATCTACGCAAAAACATAAGCAATTTTAAAAATTTTCATTTTGGGTCTAGAAAACTTGTGAAAGTTTATTTATGTTCAATTTTGTGCTTATGCGCTGCGCATGCGCTTAAAAAAGTGGCCAAAACCGTTAAATTTCATTCTCCTGTTGTGTAGTTTGGCTTGTTGGCTTGGCTTGTTCCTAAAAATTTTCCGCATGATCCCGCTAACTTTCATTTGCTATCATGTGTATATTAATCAATTTTTCGCAGACCGTATTTTTAGAAAAATACAGTTTTAATGAACTATATTTTTTCAAAAATTTAAAAAAAACTGCACATTCGTTAGTACCACCTTAAGGTGGCGCTCTGAATAACCGACTTTGGGCGATAAAATTTTTCACGTAAGTTTTCGTTAATTAACTCAAGAAGAAAAGTTGTTGCAAATTAAATCAGCTTTCATTTGATGTATATAACGTCAAATTTGGTTCAACTTGAAATTTTAACCTATTTTTCAATGGGAAAAAATATTTAAATCGATATACCAAAAAATTTTATATGGGTTTTGGTACTTTTTGAAACAGTTCTTTGTAGCTAATTGCCAGTTGCAACTTTTCAAAAAGTCGTTTGTGTAGGCAAACCTTTCTAAAAAAAATTCCAGAATACGTTGACCGATATTGACAAAAATACACTATTTTTCAAACTAATTTTTCGTTAGCTAACTTTTGGCTTCTAAAACTTTTCTCAACGGATTTTAGTACAGAAAATTTAGCTCTATTTTTTGGAAAATACGTATGTGTAGGCAAACTTCAGGTTTCTGAAATTGGGCTATAGCGTACATTTTTTTAACATTACTGTCAGCTGCGAAAACATATCCGCTTGAAACTTTGCAGACTGTTAGAGCAGACGTATGTGGAGGTGCCGAACTTCTTGAATTGTGATTATTATGATTTGGCTCAATATGATAGGCTTTGTAAAACGTCACTTTTGATAAAAATTAAAATAACTAAAAATTTGTCGCCGGTAACGAAAATTCGACAAAAATGGCACCTCGGCAAGATAATTGTCTTTAATTTAAGCTATAGATTGTTAAATTTGGTTGAGGCAGCATTGAGCTACGTCATTTCAAAAATTAGTCAAATTTTTCAAAGTTTCAATTTTGATGCAGTCATAAAATTCGCTAAAGTGCTAGCAGAGCTCTCAAACTTTGCAAAAATACTTGCCTGGTGTGTGTCTTGGTTGCGTTTGAGGAAAAACTTAGTATCAGCAAAAAATAAAAAACTATATTAATTTGATTTATTGGAAGTTACTCAGAGCGCCCCCTTAAGGGGGCGCTCTGAGTAACTTCCAATAAGTCAAATTGCTATAATTTTTTGGTTTTTCGTGATACAAACTTTTTTGCTTAAGGTGGTAGTGTCGCCAAAGCAGTTTTGCGCATAGGTTGCAAAACGAGAGTTTTTTGCTTTGAAATTGTACGTTCACTGAGAAACTAGTGAAGTGCCATATGGTATCAAATAAATACTGCCAGACACCAGACTACCAATATCTACCAATATTTTGAACCAATCACCATTTGTGAGCCAGACATCACACAATAGAGACATAAAAGTTCAAAAAATTGAGGCAGATATCAGATTGGCCAGCTTGTGAAGTACATGTAATGTTTTGACGCACAGTTTTTTCCAACAAATAAGAAAAATAAAAAATGAAGGTTGGTTTTTCTTTTGATTTTAAAATAAGCGTCTAGATTTTCCACAATTTATCATTATAGCTGTTACTATTTTACAGTTTAAGTACACCTTCACAGTTCAAACTAGTATTACTCCACAGCCGCTACAGTAATCTGCACTAAATTTTGTGTGCATAAACTACAACATATGTGCTATTAGCCTGTGTAAAAAAACTAAACAGAAAAATTGATAATTGTGACTAAAAAATGGAATGTGAATAGGTTTTTTTTTTCGTCATTTTTCCGACTTTGAGACATTATTGCAAACTATATGCTGCACCAATTTTGCTGAAACTTGGCAAAATAATTTGCCTTTTGTTAGATTTTTAAAATATAGAAAGAACAATTTCTAACATTTTACTGAACAAGTTTTACAGTCGCGCAAAATCGACTGCTTTCGCGACACATCCCCCTTAAGGGGGTAGTGTCGCAAAAGCAGTCGATTTTGCATAACTGTAAAACATTTTTAGAAAAAAATAAGACTTTGTTCTTTCTATATTTTGAAAATATATGTTGAGGCAAGTATTTTCGCCAAGTTTCATCAAAGTTGATGCAGTATACTGTTTGCAGTGAGGTCGCAAAGTCGGAAAAATGACGTTTTAAAAACCTATTCACATTCGATTTTTTCGTCACAATTATCAACTTATTTGTTTAGTCTGTTTACATAGACCAAAAGGATATATATACAACATATTATGTTGTAGTTTATGCACACAAAATTTAGTGCAAATTGCTTGAGTGGTTGCGGCGTAATACCTGTTTGAATTGTGAAACTGTGCGTAAACAGTGAAGTACTCACAGCAATAATGATAAATTGTGAAAAATTTAGACACTTATTTTAAAATCAAAAGCAAAACGAACCTTTATTTTTCTTTTTTCTTATTTGTGGCAAAAAACTGTGCGTCGAAACTTTATGTGTACTTCACAAGCTGGCCAATCTGATATCTGGCTGACTTTTTTTGAATTTTCATGTCCTTATTGTGTGATGCCTGGCTTACAATCGGTGATTGATTCAAGATATTGGTAGATATTGGTAGTCTAGTGTCTGGCAGTACCTATTTAACACAGTATAGCATTTTACTAGTATCTCAGTGAACGTACAATTTCAAAGTAAAACGCTTTTTTTGCAACCTATGAGCAAAACTGCTTTGGCGACACTACCACCTTAAGTGCAATCAAGATGAACACCAGGCAAGCATTGTTGCAAAGTTTGATGACTCTCGGAACATTTTAGCAAGTTTTATGACTGCATCAAAATTGAAATTTTGAAAAATTTGACTAATTTTTGAAATGACGTAGCTCAATGGTGCCTCAACCAAATTTAACAATCTATAGCTTAAATTAAAGACAATTATCTTGCCATTTTTGTTGAATTTTTGTGATTTGCAATAAATTTTTAGTTATTTTGATTTTTATCAAAAGTGACGTTTTAAAAAGCCTATCATATTGAGCCAAATCATAATAATTACAATTCAAGAAGTTCGGCACCTCCATATATATCTGCTCTAACAGTCTACAAAGTTTCATCCGGATTGGTTTTTGCAGCTGACAGTAATCTGAAAAAAATGTACGCTATAGCCATATTTCAGAAACCTGAAGTTTGCCTACACATACGTATTTTCCAAAAAATAGAGCTAATTTTTCTGTACTAGAATCCGTTGAGAAAAGTTTCAGAAGCCAAAAAGTAGCTAACGAAAAATTAGTTTGAAAAATAGTGTATTTTTGTCAATGTTGGTCAACGTATTTTTGAAATTTTTTTAGAAAAGTTTGCCTACACAAACGACTTTTTGAAAAGTTGCAACTAGCAATTAGCTACAAAGAACTGCTTCAAAAAGTACCAAAAGCCATACAGAATTTTTCGGTGTATCAATTTTAAGATTTTTTCCCAATGAAAAATAGGTTAAAATTTCAAGTTGAACAAAATTTGACGTTATATACATCAAATGAAAGCTGATTTAATTTGCAACAACTTTTTTTCTTAAGTTAGTTAACGAAAACTTACGTGAAAAATTTTATCCCCCAAAGTCGGTTATTCAGAGCGCCACCTTAAAGGGGCGCTCCGGGAATCAAGGATTTGGGCCGTATTTTTTAAAAACAGCCAAAATGACCTATCATTCTTGAAGGAAAGTTGCCCAAAATACTATTTCTGATGTTTTGACGTGCATATCTCCATAGCAAAAAATTTGGAAAAAATTGGACAATTTACTGATTTTATTCGACTTTTACACAAATTCAACAAGTAAGCCAGTGCATCAACGCTTTTTGAGGTTTTGCAAACAGACGATACGTAAATTTTATTAGTCGTAATGAAAAATTAAAACAATACGAATACAAAACCAATTTTTCGGCATTCGATTATAAAATGCTGGTAAAATATTTTTCTACAAAATTTTGCACAATTATAGCCTTAGACTCTGCGCAGTTGAACAATATTTTAGTTTTTTAAAATAAAGCTTAGAAATTTTTTATATGAATTTTATTGGTAAGATTTCGACTTCGAAAACACATAATGACATTTTTTATCCAAACCTAATACAAATGTTGAAAACCAAAATAATGTTCAACTAGAGAAGCACATAAGCTACATTTTGGTATATAAAGTGTGACTATACGCAAAGTATAAGCAGAGTTATCGTTTGCCGAAAATTCACTCACGTTTGGTGCTCTGGAAGTCACGTGACATGATCACGTGATTTGAAATTTTGCCCCCAGTGTTCTTTTCTGCCATAGTACATATATGTATAGTAAAGTTTCACATTGGCCAATTCTTTTGCCAATTTTCGATGTAACCCCCGATTCCCGGAGCGCCCCCTTAAGGCATCGTCTAGGCTTAGTTGGCAGGATTGGCAGGATTCTCTAGGCTAAGCTGGCAGGATTTTTTCTGAAAATTTGGATTTTTTATTGCCTAAGCCTGAGCCTAAGCCTAAGCCTGAACCTAAGCCTAAGCCTAAGCCTAAGCCTGATACTAATCCTAAGCCTAAGCCCAAGCCTAAATTAAGGTCCAGTTTGAATTTGGTCAAAAATTGAACGTTTCTGTCGAATTCGGCCAATTTTTCGGCTTGAACCCGGTCGAAGAGCCTTTGTTTTGATTCTAAAAAATTGTAAATAATAATCTGACACCATTTAGACACGATTAGAACAGACAAAAACAAGGGCTTCGAAAAAATTTTTTAAAACGTCCCTCACTGAGGGTTCAGATTTCGAGGGGTCATATCTCAGAAAATCCAAAAAATGAAATAGGGGTTCTTGAAGCAAAAATGCTTCCCCCAAGGTGCTCTACTCAAAAAAATAGGTCCACTATTTCCCCCCCCCCAACTGCATTTAACACAAAAAAAATGCGAAAACGTTGGTTCACTGATGGTTCAGAATTCGGGGGTCATTTGTGAGGAAATCCAAAAAATGAAATAGGGATTCTTGAAGCAAAAATGCTTCCCCCAAGGTGCTTCACTCAAAAAAATAGGTCCACTATTTTCCCCCCAACTGCGTTTAACCCCAAATTTTAGACACACTCTTTCGACACAACAGTGACACCAATGACCAATTAACATGTATATATATATGTTAAATTTTCAGACAGCAATATGAGTCGACGAGGCAAAAAACCTAGCTCTTTAACGTTATGTACGTTTCTGAGGGCAGAATATTACACCTGAGAAGTTTTAGAAAGTAGGACAAGAGCCAGGAAAAAAATTGAAGAATTTTTTGATTTTTAGAGCAAATTTGATCAATTGGAGACGTATCGGTAATTTTTTCGGTCGGGCAATAAAAACCAAAGGGGGGACCCTTGTGTAAAATTTCAGTCTGAAAAAAATTTTTTTTTGGGGGGGGGGGCGCCCCCCGCGCCCCCCTCTGGATCCGCGCTTGATATACATTGTATTATATATGTATATACATATTGTATTATATATATACATGTATTATATATGTTATGTTTCATTTCCCTTCCTCTTCCCCCGTCGAAGGTCAAGGTGCAGCCCTCCCCTCTGCGCGAAATCCTGGATACGCCTCTGGCGCGTGTATGTATATATATTAAGGCCGATTCACACGCGATTTCATTGCGCGGAATTGAATGCGCGGAATTTTGCCGCAGCAGCGGAACGCACTGTCTGAACAGACGCTGCAGGGGTTTTCTGATTTCAGACCCCTGAATAAGCTGAATAAGACCTGTAAGGGGGTCAAAATTTGGGGGCCTCTCCAGTGGCGTATTTAGGGGGGGGGCTGGGTGTGCTGCAGCCCCCCCTTTGCGGTTTGAGCACCCCCTTAGAGGGTCGCAGCCCCCCCTTTGCGAAATCCTGGATACGCCGCTGGGCCTCTCTGGCCAAATTTTGGGGACCCTTCGTCCCGAACCGACCAATAAATACCCTAAGTTTTGCAAGAGTTTGTGAAACTTTCCCAAAAAAGTGCCGTTTTTATTATATAAAGTTTGCCCACATTTCCAGCACCCCCCGGCCCCTCGATTTTGGGGGGCGGGGGCTGCCACCCCCCCTCATCTATGCCCTAAAACCTCCCCCCCTTGCTACGCTTATGATTATATAATTATATTTTGCCGAAATTCTACCGAAATATATACCTAGCTAAATAGCTGCAGAAGTAAGGAAATGCGGCTGAAAAGTGAACGAAAAAAAGCTGAAAAGTAGACTAAAATAAGCGGAACAGTGAACGAAAAAAGCGGAAAACTGAACGAAAAGAAGCGGAAAAGTGAAAGAAAAAAAGCGGAAAAGTGAACGAAATAAAGCGGAAACAATAAAGAAAAAACGGGGAAATGTCAAAGAAATTAAACAGAAAACTGAAAGAAATAAAAGGGAAAAGTGGAAAAAATGAAGAGGAAAAAGAACGGAAAACTAACTGAAATAAATTGACGGAAAAGTGGCGGAAACTTGGACTTTTTGTCGGAAAATTAACCGAAAAATGACAAAAAAGTGATAGAAATCTGTCGGAAAACTGGAGGAAAAGTAATCGAAAACCGTTTTTCTGCTTCGAAAAGTGACAGAAAAAAAGCTGAAAATTAACCGAAATTTTTCTTTCACTTTTCTGCTAATTTTCGGTTTCTTTTTTAAAATATTTTTTCCTGTGTTGTCCCAACACTAGCCTCGTGTTAATCGGCCATCTGAATGTGTATAAATATATAAGCCTCAACTTTACACTTATGCCTAAGGCCCATCGTCCACTGGTTAGTGGCGTAAGGGGGGATGAGCTGGGTGAGTGCTCCCCCCGGTTGTAACTCATTGTGCAGATAAAATCTGATTGGGGTTTCAATCCTTTTGTCCTTGAGCAATTGTAAGACAACTAGCGAGCTACCGAATGAGCCACAATTTTGCAGAAACTTGGAAGATTTTAAAAAGTAAATTTGCACATTGCTTAAAGAAGCATACAGTACATTGCAAAAAAAGTTTCCAATTCGTTACTGGTAACGAACATTCGTTACCAGAAAAAGACGAAGCTTCGTCCTTTCGCAAATACCTTCGTCTATTTGGAACAAGCTTCGTCTTTTAAGACAAACCTTGGTCCTCTTGGACAAACCTTCGTCTTTTTTTGGTAACGAAGCTTGGTCTTTTTGGACAAACGTTCGTCTTTTTGGACCAAGCTTCGTCTTTTAGGACAAACCTTGGTCCTTTTGAACGAAGCTTCGTCTTTTTCTGGTAACGAAGCTTTGTCTTTTTGGACAAACGTTCGTCTTTTTGGACCGAGCTTCGTCTTTTAGGACAAACCTTGGTCCTTTTTTGGACGAAGTCCTGCTCTTCTTCTGGTACAGATGTTTGCTTACCAGTAACGAATTGGAAACTTTTTTTTGCAATGTACTGTAGGTTTTGTTATGTGGCAGTAGGTTCACAATTTGGCCAATAAATGTAAAGATCTACACTTTCTGAAAAAACAATTTAGATTAGATTCTATAGTTTGTAATAGTTATGCAAATGTTCTGATAAATGTGTGTTTATATACAGGTGCAGCTACGGTGAAAAAGGTGGCTCAAAGATCTCGAAGTTGTATGAGATGAGGTACATGATATTTTGGTATTTGATGAGATGAGAGACGGGTGTATGAGATGAGGTACATGAGGTACATGGTATTTTGATCTTAATTGCTTCCCATATCACAGCTATCTACTGTCGTCTTTGAAAGAATTTAAATATGATATAAATATTGTTTGGAATTTAATAAATTATTTTTGTATTTGTATTGGAAAATTAAATATGTATAAATAGAAATTTGAATTTAATTATTTATTTTGTATTTGTATGGGAAAAATTTAATATGTTAATATGTATAATAATTTAATTGTATAATTTTTTGTATTTGTATTTTTTTTTGGTTGGGTGGGGCGTACTCCCTAAAATCAACTCATCTTTGCAATGAATGTCTTTGTGTTGACATTTGTTTACGGAATTTAGTACTTCGTTGTGTTACTGTGTATAGACCTCCAGGTAATATACAATCTTTAGAATTTCTGGCGTTCGATCTTGAATCTTTTGTTGTCAATGATTTTGAAATTATTTGTATAGGTGATTTTCACCTGCCTGATGTAAACTGGAACACTGTTTCATCCTCTAACGGACAGAATTTGTAAATACGATTCTGGATTTAGGATTATTATTATTAACTTATAAATGCACGCACTAACTTCTATGTAACCTACTTCGTTCAGTTACATATTGCTTCCGCAGCATAAATACACATATGTATATACATACATGTAACGGGTTAAAAATTTGACAAGCCTTCTCCAGCAAAATTTTAAATTTACCCCAGATTAACAAAAAATACCCTAAATTTTGCAAAATTTCAAAAATTTGTGGAAATTTTCCTAAAAAGGGCCATTTTTTCTTCATTTGGACCATACAGGTCCTCGGATTCAGAGAGATGCCATCTCCCCCCTCATCCATGTACATATGTGCATATCCAGACACACAACTGCATAAGTTGGAAAGCTGATAATAATGTTGGTTGTTCACTTTTTAAATTACAAAAACTATGAAGATTTTGTGATTTATACATATCAAGACGATTGGATGACTTCAGCCCAAATATGCATTTTCTTCATCTATATTTGAATGCATTAAAAATAATTTTTTGCGCTTATTAGAGTGGTACGGGAAAAAAACCCTACGCGTTTTGCGGGGAAAAAAAACCCTAGTGCTTCCTGGCCAAACCTTAAGACGTAGGACCTTTGTGAGTACGTAGGTGGAAAGCGCATCCCAAACTTACTTACCACACCAATTTCTGTGCAGTTTTGAGCGCTTATTTAGCATTTTTATAAAATTTCAAAATTTTGAATGTGAAAATTACAAAGTGACAAAATTTTTCCATTTTTGACTTGTCATATTTATTTTTACCAAACCACTTTTGGCCAACGTTGTTTGCACTTTTAAAATTACTTTTCCTCTATGACAGTGAGAAACCTTTCCTTCTGAAGATCAAAAACAAGTGGGGAAGACATTGAGTTTTATCTGTCACAGTTAGAAGCGTTGTGCCAAAAGGACCTACTATTGTTTGGCGACAATTTTTTGCTAAACTATCCGCCGCTTGTTGGCGCGAAAGATAGCTAGTCTCAAGTGAGCACATGTGTAGACTTCACTGAAACCGTTTCTTCGGCCGCAAAGGTCGTTTTTTGTAGTTTTGGCACATACCCGACACCCGTGCGAAACCTGTTTTGGTGATGTTTCGGCAAAAGCTAACATTTTCAAGAATTTTCAGGTTTCAGCTGCTGCGTACCACCTAAATCCATAGAATGGTAGACGTGGACAGTGTTTGGCCACCGTTTCTGACGTAGTGGACGTGTATGTTACATGAGCACTTGATATAATTTAGCTGAAGGTCGCGCGAATAAGATAAAGAAAACAGTGTGCTTGCCCTCCAAAGTGCATCTGCTGTTTCTCAACAGGTATACCTAGTCCACCTACTTTGACAAGCTCGCCCGCAATTGCATATTCTCGTTAATAAAGTTTTCTACCAATGCTTTTACAAGCTCAGCCTAAGTATTTTTCCGCTTTTAACAGACAGTAACCTATTCTATCCAAGGAGCCGGCCGACGCCGGCATTTTTTATTTACTATGTTAGAAACGGTGGCGGAACACGACACACGTATATCATTCCTGGATTTGCAGTTGTCTTATTGCAGCAGCTAAAGCCTAAAGAGTGTCAGAAATGCCAAATTTTCATGAATGCTCACCAAACCAGTTCGCGCACAGGGGTGTCGGGGTATGGGCCGAAACGGCCGGAAAACGACCTTTGCCAGCCGAATAGACGGTTTCAGTGAAGTCTACGCGTGTTTTAAGCTCCAGATCAGTCATCTTTTGTGGCAACAATCGGATAGATTTAGCAAAAAATTGTCGCCAAACAAAATAAAAAATTTTCCCGCACAAACTTTGAACTGGCACAGGTAAACCACAACGTTTCTCACTGTTTTTGATCTCCAAAAGGAAAGGTTTCTCACTGTCATAGAGGAAAGGTAAGCTCTCTTGAAAAGTCCGGAAGCAACATTAAGGCCAAAAGTGGTTTTGTGAAAAATTATGACAAGTCAAAAAAATGGAAAATTTTGTCACTTTGGAATTTTTAGACATGCAAAATTTTGAAATTTTATAAAAAAT